>JARHVA010002674.1:440000-737500 GCA_037957365.1 Torreya grandis
TTATATCCTAGTGAGCATGAGTGAACCAAGTCAACTCACACTATAAATATGGTGAGGTTTGATGATGTAATCAAGTCCAACCTATAAATTTGGAAATATTGAGTGATTTTATCACCTCAACCATACTAAAATTGAACCAAATACTATAATATATTAGCTCAATATAGTCTATAATAGTCTAACTTGGTGAGCTAAAGTCTATAGAGGTGTTTGAAATCTGAAAGCTGATTTAAATTTTTACTTTTAGGTGTTATTTTACATAGCATATGCACATTATGTTTGTCTCATGTTGAAACTTGGGTATAATAATGGTACCAATATATATAAATCTACACAACTATGTTTTTGAATCATATTAACTATGAATTTTGACCAATTTGAAAACTGTGTAAGTGTGGAGAACATGTTTCCATAACATGCCCCACTATAATTTAAAACTAGGAATTGGTACAACTGTGAAGAACATGTTTCCAAAACATGCCTCCACTATATATCTGAATCTATGAAGAATGTGGAAGCCATGACTCTATGGCATTCCACCACTAATATTCCCCCCCCTTTTGAGGCGAGGGGAAGTAGCAACTGGTAGTTACTTTACCTCAAAAGGATAAGATAACCATTTAATCTATAAGCATATCATGTAGCATATATGAGATAGGAGAAACATGTCTAAGTAAATATATCATTGAATCATGTAAAATGTGATCACATCAAGTTCTAAGATGCATGATATAGATTATGGAAACATCTAGAGAGTAACAATACAATAATAATAAGTAATCAAGCACACACACAATAAAACTCAAAAGTAAATCAAAATAAAATGGTCCAAAGATACCTCAAACAAGGGGCATGTTCAAATGTCACGCAATTGAAAGGACACAACTTAGTTAAATGTCTAAAAAAGTAAGCATAACATATTTAAATGTCCATACAACAAAAAATGACATATTCAAATGTCTAATAGAAAAACATAAAAATAAAGGCATAAAGGCTATAAAAAATGGATCATATTGAGATTGTCCACAAGAAAGACAAGACACTTAAGGAAGTGCACAAAATAAAAGCATAAAACATAAATAACAAACATATACATATCATACTAGTCATGAAATATTACATATTCCATGACTAAGTGACTGTTATGTCCCAACATGTGGCATGTTTTGTAGACACTCTAACATGAACATGTGTGGAGTGTGACATATTATGTGTCATGTGGTAGAAAAGTGCTAATGAGAAATCATTGATGTGTAAAAGTCTTGCACAAATATGTGGTGAAAACTAGGATGTCAAGAAGAAATACAAAATTTTTCTATTTTGTGAGAGGATTATGAGGTGATGTGCAATTTTGAGGTAAGATACAAATACTATGAGGTGTTTCATAGCACCATGGATGAAATGCAATGATATGTGGTGATATATAAATTGTGAACACTATGACATGAAGTGTGAAAGATTGTAGAAGCTGTGAGTGTTCCATAATTCTTGAACATAGATGTATAAGTTTCAAAGTCTATAGAGTAGGTGTGTGATAATCATGATACTTTGAGGACAAATGTGCCAAGGTCCCACTATACGTAGTGAAGAACACCAAGTTTTGGGTAAGATTCATAGAAAATAAGAGTTGTGTGTAATGTTATAAGGTGCTAGACCATTATTTTTCATTAATATAAAGTTTTGTACTTAAGGTGAGATGCCTCAAAGGTGAGGATGTAAAGTAAAACAAGAGGATTGAGGAGGCTTACATGGTTGTGAGTTATGGTGATATAATATTATATTCTATGTACAAATCATATTTTATAAGGTTTTAAATATCTTTCACTTTATTTTATTCTTTTAAGCAAGCTTATTAATTAAAATATCCTTTATGTTCATTCCAAAAATCATCTTGAGAGACCTTAAAATTCACATTATTATCATTAATGGGATTTAAATAAGAAATGTTGGTCTCAACATGATAACATTTAATCTAGATCACATTATCCTTTTTAATTTATGTTACTTGTTTTTTTTTGATTTTATACAAAAGAATTAATTGTTTGAGGAGAAATTTTTTTTTGTGCACATCTAATTCTAAATCCATATATCTTTAGTTTGCTTTGTGCGAGGATAAGTAATTTTTCATTTATAATTATTCATCTTCTATTAACATTTAACTTCCTATAATCATGAGGATTTATGTAAAGTGAGCCAAAACTAAATATAATGATGTCATTTGTATATTCCCTTGGACCTAGTTGAGTAAAATTTATGTTTTCTTACATTTCATTAATGTTATCAACATTATTATTATCATCACTATCCTAATAATTATAAATGTTATCACTACCAATGGTGAATATATATGACATTCATATAAAAACTTTCAACTCTTTTAAAACTCACATATAAAGAGTGAGACATTACAAGCACATTTTGGTTTGACAAACTTTCATAAATTGAAATGACCTATTGCTTAGGATCATGGAAAATAAGTAGTGTAAAGCTAGCACTTATTGGATTTAGGATCATACAATGAAATTGACCCTATAAAATTTAGATAAATTTATATTTAACACCCTATGCAACAAGTCAAACCCTAGGGGAATAAAAATAAAGTTTTTATGAAACCCTAAAGGAGAATGAAAGACAATGCAAGTAAATTTAGATATATCATAAGCTTAAGCAAGTTATCATAACCCTAAAATATGTGTAAGATAACATGGGCTAAACAAACTCTAATATGGATAAATAATAAAACTAATTACCACTTAAATACATAGTTACTTTTAAATAAGTGAAATAACATTTGAAAAATACTAATATAAGTTTAATTAATTAACTCCAAAACTAGATATAGGTGATCTCATACAATGTTTAGAGGCATATACTTATTATTTAAATTTATAGTGATAATTTTAAAGATCTGATAATGAAAATATATGGCCACTAGTTATAGATATCTCATTTAGAATAATGACTATGATCGGAGTAGGATACACAAAGCATTGATAACGGTCCTAGCGAATGTCCAAAAGGTTACTAATGTTCCTATCAAATGACATATATGACTAAATTTTTTGATGAATGCACTCATTTGGTCCTAATATCGAATAAAATTACTTAGTTTTTCATGTCATGGATTTGATTACCTACAAAACATATTTCTTCTCCTTGCCCAACATTTGAAAACAAAGACATGTGCACCTTGACTAAAATGGACCGCTAAAGGATATCAAAGTGTTTCTAACACCCATGACACAAAAAAAATATGATTGGAATCATATGGGGAGAGAATAAGGGGGATATTTGGGCCAATAATTGACAAGTACACAAACATCCTAAAATCATGCAATTTAATGATTAATAAATGCCTAAGGACCATTTTTAGGTGTCTACATTAGAATCTTCTTATTGTTTTACATTGTTATTATGTTATGCTTATTTTTTTTGGACCTCATGTAGCATGTGGTTGTCACCAAGTATTTTACAAATCAAATATTATATCTTACTTGTTGATAATTTCATTCCACCACAATGCTTTAACTCATTAATTGTGTGTTAATTATCCTAAATATGTAAAAATTGTGAGAAAAATGTGGGTTATAAGGATATATCAATACTAAAATACTTTTTAAAATTGAATCATTCATTTGGGTTGAATATACTTGGGTGATTTGATATTAACATCAGTAGTGGTTCTATATTCATGCCTTGTGGACCTTCTCTAGATTGTAGTTGTTATCATGTGATGCAATTGAGGATTTCATTGAAATATAATAATCTTACTTCTAATTATGTTTTAGTTGTATCATGTAAAGATTTTTCAATATGTAAACATGTATTTGGGGTGAAATACCTCAGTTTGAAGTGTTAGCATCCTTTTACTCTTTAGAACTAAAGCATGCCTTTGTGGTGAAATACCTTAGGTTTATGTGATATTATCATTCCTCCTACTCTTTGACACTAACATCGCTACTAATAATTGTATAATCTTGCCTTAAACCTTATAAAATGAGTGGCATATCCCCTTGATAGTTCACCATCCTCCTCTCCAATATTAACATGTTTATAAATAGCTTATTAAGACCCTTCTTGTAATAGATTAGAACAATAGTGCAAGCACCAAACATAATATTAAAAATGAATGGAAAATAATATATGGCATAAAAAAGACAAAAAATTTGCATTATAATAAACTTGGTCTCTTTGAGGGGAAACCTCATTTGAGCAAGCTCAATATAATATAATTCATGGATGTCTTTCCACTAGTCTAGTCTCTTATTTATACTAATTATATCCTAGCTACCATGCATGTGGGATTATTAAAATTAGCTCAAGGGATAACTTAAAAAGCATATGTGTCTGTATATTTTATTAAAGACAATAATTATAAATAAATATTTATGATGAATGGGTCCTAACATTCCCTCCCCCTTCAAAATATTTGCTGTCAAAATCGAAGAGATAAAACTTGTGTTGGAGTTAAAGGAGGGGTTCCTACATTATATCTTATGGTTGTGTTTCATGCCACTAAACTAGAACCTTAGTGATGGTCTAATTGTGAAGTTTATGGGAGTGCATTTACATAATAGCTTTAGGTTCAATAAGGAGAGAAACTTATGCATCAAGTTTAAGAAGCACTATCTAATTTGTGACATTATGGTTGAAAATGTTTTTCAAATATGGGACATGAAAAACTTGATGGACACGCAAAGAGGGTTTAATATCCAACTTGTATGTAACATGACCAATCTATGTAATAACCTTATAATATCCATAGATATTGGGAGAAATTTTTTACATCCCTTTTTATTCAGAGATGACTGCTTATAATGTTGTAATCAAAGAAAAATTATCTCCAGGTTGGAAGGTACATTTAAAACAATGTTAACATGTCTTTAATTATACTATTTTATGCCATATGGATATCATCATTGAGAATATAAATAATATTGTCTCAAAATCTGAAGGTAGTGTCCACTACCTGCACATGAGAGTTTTCAAGAAGACAAGAAAGAAAATATGGTGTCTTCTGACCATAGACAACTTCGTAAGGAGTCATCCTAGTGGTTGTCTGATAGGAGGTGCTTTACCACCATTTTGAAAATGGTAACTATTTCACCCATTGATGTTGATGATTAGAGGAAACATAATTAATATATTATTTGAAACATTTATTTATAATTTTAGTTTGACCAACTATTTATGGGTGCTAACCCAAACTCATTTTTAGTTAGGTATTTATGAACTTGAAGAGTTATTACCACAAGTGACTTGTGAAAGATAAGGTGTGATTAGATACAATAGAATTTTTGATTCCATGATGGTGGAATATTTTATCAAGGAATGTTTTTGTGATGGTATAAGTAGTGTAAGGATGTCCAAGGCACAAAAATGAGCATATTTATATAGGTGATCTACCACCACTAGAATGATTGACTTTCCACCATATTTTGGTAATACTTATGTATGATCTATAGAGATGTCTATCAAAATACATTTTGTAATTAGCAGGGATTGGATTAAATCAAGTAATGCCACTATTTATCCCTTGTGTTGTTGACATACTTTACATTCATCGATAAATATCTTGATCTCTTTCTTGATTCCTATCTAGAATAAACTATGGCGAACGTGTTCATAAGTTTTTAAAAAACATGAATGACTTGAAGAAGGTGAGGCATGCAAAAAATGAGATTCAACAATCAATACATTATAACCTTTGTATAGGAAGGATTGGCCATCAAAGTATAGCTATATTTAAAAGCCAGATCTATAAAAAAATGTTAGATGATTTATTGTATGTGACTATCTTGGTGAAAATCTTGTTGGATGTTTTTCACTCATGCTGAAATGGGGATGGATAAGCCCAAAATATGTGTTTTTTATTCATACTAGAGGGATAGTGCATCAATGACCAAATTTTCCTTACCCTTCTTATAATTGATATCATAATCATACTCCATTAATTTAGAAACCCACTTTTGTGAACTGATTAAGAGAACCATTACTCAAAGAAGTATTTGAGGATTTTATGATCAGTTTTTATGTAACAATGTCGACCCATAATGTATTGTCACCGCTTACCGATATCATGGAAGATAGCCATCATTTCCTTCTCATGTGTTGTCTGTGACAAATTTCTCCCACTAAGGGATTTGATATTGAAGGTGATGGGACATCCATCTTATATGAGCAAAATACTAATACCATTTACACATATGTCACTTTCAATGACAATTGTCTTCAATAAATCTAGCATGGCCAAAACATGTGTAGTACACATATCCTACTTAAGTGCCCCAAAATATTATTCAGTTTTGGCATACCAAAAAAAGGATTCTTTTTTTAGCATGGCAATCAATGGGGCACAAAGTTTCCCATAATCTAAGATAAATTTTTGGTAGTACCTAATGAGACCAAGAAATCCACAAAGGATTTTAAGTTTCTTAGGTTTAAGCTGAATTTTCATTTCCTAAATTTTTGTCAGGTTGACCTGAGCAATACCTGCTTAGAAATTATGGCCTAGGCACTTTACCTCTTATGGACCAAAGGAACATATGAACCTTTTTACATAGAGTTGATGGTATGTAAGAAGTTTTAAATCCATGTCAAGGTGTTGGATGTGTTCTTCACAATTGTTTTTGTAAATAATAATATCATCAAAGAAGACTAGGATGAATTTCCACAAAAAGGGGCAAAATATTTTTTCATACAAACTTGGAAGGTGTAAGGGGCATTGGTGAGCACAAAGGGAATAACCAAGAATTCATAGTGGCATTCATGTGTGCATAAAGACTTTTTTGGAATATATTCATCCCCAAGGTGGATATGGTGATAGCCATAATGTAGATCTATTTTCAAGAAGAAGTGGGCACCATAAAGTTCATTAATAAGTTCATCTATCATTGGGATAGGAAATTTAACTTTAATAGTGAGCTTGTTTAATTCATAGAAATCAATGTAAAGATAATAAGATCCATATTTTGTGCTGATTAGTAAAGGAGTATGGGCTTGTACTTGGAAAAATGAGTCCTATGTGAAGTATTTATTGAACCGTATTCTCAATTTTCAATTTATATAAAAAAAGATAATGGTGCAGTTCAATGTTGGAGATATATAATACATAGAAGGAGTTGAATACAATGGTATTCTAGTCCATGAATCATAAAGCCTTTTAATCTGTTGAATAATGTTGCATGTTTAACTAGAACATTTTATAATCCATTAGGTTAGTAGGAATTAAGAAATGTGTGGAGTTGAATAGAGGAGAGTTGAGCAATGATTCCATATGAGCCTTTTTTGAGGAGGTGATCCATGCGGTGGGAATTGATGACATTGGTAGATCCTGGTAAGAGGCCTATTAGTGTCAGATACTAGATGTTATCATAGAAAGGCATCCAAAGTTATGAAAAGTCCCACAACATAGGGCCAAGAGTGCGCAACCATTTGGATTCAAGAACCACATCACATCTGCACAAGGGCAAAGAAAACATGATTTTTTTAGGGCATAGTCCCTATAGACAATACAAACATTACAAAATTTTTATTTACATGATAATATTTATCCATAGGAAATCATCACTTCAAAGTTAGAACATGGGTGCATAAAACAATCAGATTTTTTGGCCAGTCGAGGATTAATGAAATTATGTGTACTACCAGAGTCAATGAGAATAGTGAGGGGGTATTTCTTAAAATACCCCTTTACTCTCATAGTCTGAGGAGTGGTTACCCCAGCCAAGGTCTGCATCAAAAATTTTCAAGTGTGACTATGTGATGTAGGATTATTCAACTTCCAGTTCTTCATCATAAGAATCTTGAGTATATTCCCATTCTTCAACATTTGGTGGTGACTCGACATCTGACACATACAAATTTTGATCAATCCACTTGTGTCCTCTTATGAAATTTTCATCATGATTATAACATAGCCCTTTTTCATGACAATCACACATTTTTCCCTCCGTAAGGTGTTTAATAAGGGTGACTTTTTTAAGAGGATATTGGCATAAAATAATCCAACCAACTTGTATTGTATTATAAGACTTAAAATAGCATATTAATTGCATAATGAATAATTGTGGAAAATAGATGAAGAAACTTAAAATATATAACATCTAGTAAGAAATATGAACAACAAATACAATATCAAGATATCTATTAATAAACTTTAGCTTCCCCTTCCCGTAGTTGAGAGGTCATGGGGGACAAATTCACTAATACAATGGCTTTCTTCCTTTCTTGCTTAACATCTTTATTATCTTATAAATCTAAGATAGTTTTTAGAATTCTATAACTATTCCTCTTCTCAAGAGACTTTTAAACTTCCTTTTTCCTTTACATGATACATATAAAATTATTTTTCTCCCTTTTCCACAAATTATATAAAACAAAGTTATATTAAAATTCACTAGACTATGCATTTGCTATCAGAGGGTTTGTGACTGGACATGGTGTTGTAGATGTATTGAAAGAAACAAAATTAGAAGATCGATGCTAGAAGGTGATCATATCTTTCACAAGCTTTGCCAATCCTAATGCTTCCATAATGTTCTCTAGTTTAAACATACTGAACTTTATGCAAATTATATATTTTATCCCATTGATGAAACAACTCTTGAAAAATTCATCACTTATCCCTTTAATTTGGTTAGCCAACATTTAAAATTCAGTTTGATACTCGTGAACCATTCTAGTTAATGATAGTTTGGTTAGGGCTCTAATCAAGTCATCATAAGCACTAGGACTAAAGCAAAGCAACAAAAGATTAACAACATATTCCCAAGTGGGTTATGTATGAGAAATTTTATACCATTGGTACCACTGGACAACTTTATTTTTTATGGGAAATAATGCAATGGGTACCTTGTCTACCCTAATGTATTGTGCAAACTAAAATATTATTTAGTATAATAAATCTAGTTGGTTAGTTTTTTACCATCTAATTTTGGTAAGTCTAATTTAGGGCCATGCAGTGTGGTTGGGATAAGAAACGCCTTCATAATGCCTATCATCATTGAGTTTGGTGGAGAGCATGGTAAATATTGAACTGATGTCATGTAGTTTCTTGTTCAAATCAGTATGTCAAAATTTGAGCTAAGATTTTAATTCGGCTTAGAGTTCCTCAATGTTCTAGGCCATAGCTTGGCTTCCCACACGGATGAAAACCATTAAATAAAGGGGTTTGAGAGTGTCAAAAAAGGGTTACTAAAGATATATGTTAAAATGATTAACTCAATGAGATGATTGTAAGGGTATACTTTTCTTAAGGGGAGAAAAATGTTTTTGGGACTATAGGTGAAAAATATTTAGTATATATATTTCTTCTAAAATTTTTAAATACCCATTAAAATGATCATCTCAATGATAATTTCTTTACTTTTTAGCATTTGGCTATTACAACAAGTTTAGGTAACCGTTCTGGTACATTCTGACCCTTTTGACTACTACAATTATTGAGTTTTTGTCAACTAACAAAATATGATATTTTTTATGACTGATGGTTGTTACTATGGTTCCAATAAATGAGAGTCAGATCTATGATTGTAGGAATGTTAATATTGCAAGGAAGGTTACTATATAAGGTATATTTGGTATGTGAACTTGCAAATATACTAATATTATTTGTAAAAAATATGTCTACGCAATCTTTTAGAGCTTTAACTATGGTGAATAACCATTATGCAACCCACTATCATGTATTCAAGATATAATGCAAGTAACTTCATGAGGCTAATTGTTTACTAGTGCATCATAAAAACAAATAGTCGAAGGCTTCATGTGGTTAAGTTGTAAAAACAACTATGAGGTCCTTATATATACCCAAAGGTACGTGGAAGCATAAATCTATATAAGACATTGTTTAATGGCTTATGTATTGAGGCATAATCCCTCACCCTATGGAATTAGAGAAAATTGGTAACCACTTAGCCCAAAATGACCATGTTCTGTTAGTTTTAAAAGTGTTGGAACATAATATATATCCTAAGAGAAAAAGTTAGATGAAACAAATTGGGCAAGAATCTTAGTGCTGCCACCCTGTTACCTCTTTCTAATCACCAAGTTCTCGATTATGCAAGGTGAGAGCATACAATGAATATAAATAGAGAATCCTAAACTGTTGAAACTTCTATAGAAAAATGGCATCGGAAAGAGCTCTGATACTAAATGTTAAGACCCTTCCTACAATAGATTAGAACAATAGTACAAATACTAAAACTAATATTACAAATGAATGAAAAAATATTATATAACATTTGCAAAGGGAGTAAAATTACATTACAATATCATTGGCCTCTTTGAGGAGGCAACCTCTTTTTAGCAAACTCAATATGATATAATTTAGGGATGCCTTTCCACTAGTCTAGGCTCTTATTTATACTAATTCTATCCTAGGTAACTACTACTTCCCATGATATGAGATTATTATAATTAGCTCAAGGGACCACATGCAAAGCATATGCATCATTATTTTTTATTAAATATAAAAATTATAAAGAAAGAGTTAGGACGAAAGGGTCCTAATATAGTTATATAATCATACTTTGAGTCTTACAAACTAAATGAAATAGCCCATTAATACTTGAGCATTTTGCTAGCTTCCCTTTCCTTACATCGTAAACTCAATGCATAACATACTAGTTAATCGCAGACTCCGATGAAAGGACTTCTTAAATATTAATTTATAACATGCTAATAGCATGATTCCATGCAAAAGACTTCTTAAAATTTTAAAGTACACATTATTTTAAATCTTCTATTCAAATTTTTACTTTTTCAAAGACTATCTTGTTACATATTCAATATTTTTGACGGAAAGTATGACACTCCAACTTACACAATGACAAACCAACTAACCTAGGACCCTAATTGCCGAACCCTAAATTGTTTAAAATCCATGCTTGAAAAATGGCTTTAAAAAGTGTATCAATAACCATTTTGACGCCTACATGTACTTCACCATTCAAGAGTCAGTCAGGGTTGGAATATTTTTAGGGAATCATTGTTTAGCATGATATTGCAAGCCATGTTTTGATATTGTACGTTGTGCAGGAAGGTTGCAGGAAAAAGTCACAAAGTGGAGTCTACAGCCATAACGAAGCTGGTTGGAAAGCACATCCCACCTAAAATTCGTACATTTTCTACTAAAATGTCACAAATTGGATTTGACCGGTACAAAATAATGCTACGCTGAGTATGATTTTTTGGGTCTCTTCCATGGCTATTTTTTTATTGTATTTGGAAGTAGTGGCAGAAGGGTGCGGAGCAGGAGAAGAAAATGTCCAAGGTAGGCGGAAATTTTTTCACAGTTCATTGAATAAAAAAGTTCTGGGAAAATTTGTTTAAGATTTTAATGAAGGTTCTGATCTTCGTTATTTGTAGTATAATTTTATTCGGGATTTTAAAATCGTACTAAATTTTCTCTGAATAATTTCAATCACGCTGAAAATGAGGAAGCATATCCATCCCTCTATCCTCATGACAGTATGTCAGTTTATATATATGAGTTTAATTTTTCTAAAATAAAATAAAATTTTAAACATGTTATTATATTCATCAATTTAAAAAGATAATTATAATATACTTAATTAAAAATGTAAGTGGAATGAAATCATAACTCACGAAAATCAATTCAAAATTGAAATAGAGACAAAAAAAAGTCGAGAGCCACTACATTTATAAGAACAAAACAACCATTACAAATCCAACAAATATTAAAAATAAAGATAACTTTTTTTTAAAAAGAATGTAGGGTAGGTTTACTTTACCAAAATCCTTAATAATTTGGTTTATCTAATCTTTGTCCTTTGTTTTTGTATTGATTTATTTTTTTCGTAGCTTCTTTTACCCATTCATACATGGGTCTCAAGTTACAAACTCAATAGGACCATTACCCTGATCAAAGGTTTACCGGAAAGAATCAAGGTCATTATTGGATCAATGTCACTAGGTTTGTCATGCTCAAAATTTTGTGACTTCAATACGTGCAAAAATATACCATTTTTCTAACACATAAGAAAACTAACCACCTAAGTTTTTAAAAAAGAATGATAGCAGGAATTCTCTCTCTCTCTCTCTCTCTCTCACACACACACACACACACACACACACACACACACACACACACACACACACACAATTTTCATGACTAGGACAAAAATGAAACTACTCAATGTACTTACATAGATCAAAAGACAAATACCGAATCTAAGATTACGATGAAACTTGGGTGACTGTTCAACAACACGAGCTATCAATAGATTGCATACTCAAAACAATGCAAATGGTAAGATAATTTGAAGTGTGTGTGTGTGTGTGTGTGCGTGCATGTGTACATGTGTGTATGTGCGTGTGTACAACTCCCTCCACCTTGTTCACTCACAAAAAACAACCCAGTTTTGCTCTTTGTTACTCGTGCGCGTGTGCATGCTCGTGTGTGTGTGCGCGCGCGCGTGCAACTCCCTCCACCTTGTTCACTAAAAAAAAACACCCCAATTTTGCTCTTTCTTACTCTCTGTTTGAATCAAAGTCAAAAAGAGAACCTTACTCTTTGTTACTCTCTGCTTTGAATCAAATTCAGAAAGAGGACATGGTTCTAATGAAAGGTAATAAGCAACCATGGTGTAGTTATCTCATTGTGATTCCAAGGTGAGTGAAATTATTCAAGTGGTACTATGTAAGGGTAAGATTACAGTCCACTTCGCATATACTTCCACAATTCTAACAATAAGGAGGGGGGAAAATCCAAGCTATAAAAGCTTCTCAAAAAGGCAAGGCTTGGTCCTAACACTATCACATCTCAATAATGACCTAAAAATAAGATAGGCAAACCAACTGAAGAATGTACTGATATAATGTATCAACCATCATGACAAGGACACTCCTACAAACACGAAAACACTGCAAGATAAAATGGTCACAAAATGGTAATAGATTAAATATCACAAGAATGAGATAAATTTTTAGGAAGCTACGAAGTAATTTTATAAGTTAAAAATATCTCAATTGAGATGTTGGAAATTGTCTTAGCGAAGAAAATGCTAAAGTAGACCATCATTCCAAATTGGACTTGACGGTGGAAAACTACCTTACCCAAAAATCCTGAAAAACTAGTTTTGAAATCGATCTATTAAAAATAGTAAACGTCTAGATTGAATTTATTTGGAGGTTCTTTGGATAATAGAAAGCTAAAGGAATTTGGAATCAACATTTAGTTTCAGATAAATCCACTTCTGGATACTTATTTGACATCGATTCCAAATCGACTTTACAAAGCAAAAAACCAAGATAAATGCCCTTTGGAAATGGACGAGTGCTTCAATTTCGAAAATGATTTAAATTTAATTGGTTATGGGTTCCATAAATCATAATCTAAATGCATTTGTTTTAAGTCTCAAATATAATTACTTTTCATTTTAAATATTTATTTGAATCGAATTGCGAAATGATTTTAATTAGTTTGTCACACGAATTATAAACTCTATTTGAAGTGAATAAATTTGGATATAATAATTAATTTCCCTATTGCCTAGTTTTCTGACTAGGTAAGTGTATTAATCCAATACATAATTGTTGGTTTAAAGCCGTCGTTTCTCATTCATGTCCCATTTTGAAGGGTTTTCCCACCAAGGGTTATTGATCTACTTATGTTATCTAAAATAATGAATTGCTAAGGATGGACTTCTTTGAATTCCAAGATAAATTCACTAAGTCAAGTTCACTCTCTCTAACATTTCATTATAACAATAACTTAGAACTTTAACAATTATTCGCATAAGTGTATTTCATATGATAGTATATCAAGAATAACATTTTTTGTCAATTGCAAATTAGATAACAATTTTCTTCTAAGAATAAGACTAAATCATAGATTCTTATTCATTTTCTCATATCAATGAAATTAATTTGAAAGCTTCATTTCAAGGCTTAGTCAACATCTATTGTTAACTCTTCAAGTTATATTATTTGTTAACTCTTCAAGTCTTCCTTGGTTTAAAGGATTACTTCTCTTGTTTATGTTTGAAAGTTCTATAGCATCAAGTCAAATTATCATCCATAGTGAATTGAAAAGCTTACCCAACTCGTGATTACATTAATTATTAGCCATCCAAAGAAGTGTTTCCCACTTATATCATGAATTGAGTGATCTCTCAATGAATCTCCTACTATGATTCACTCATCTAACACTAACAAAAAATAAGGGATCACTTACTAATAAGATTACATTCTGCGAATAATATCTCGAGTAAGTAGTTCTATTTCCTTTGCATAAACTAATTCTTATATAAGTAAATTGTCTACAATTAAAAACCCTCCTCTATTTTACTATTCTTTTTACATAAACATTATATCAAATAAGTAAAATAATAATATTAGAAGAGTGATCTATGTTCACATTACAAAATATTTAATTGAGATTATATACTACAACAATACTCAATATTGACTTATCAATTATTATATATTTTTAAAAGTGATTGTTATTTATAATTAAACTATTTCACAAATAATACATATGACTCAATCTAGAATAAATGATTATATTTTAAATGAAACCATCTATTTTTGACTACTCTTTACTTGCACTAAAAACCATATACAACAAGTGTCAGCATAAGCTGGAAAGTAATCTATCTCAAATTCACCATGTTATTGAAAGAAATAAACATCTTAATCAATAACTTAATAAAAATAAAGTGTCCCTGAAATAATTGTAAGTACAAGTTCAAACATGAATAAAATAGATATGACCCATACTGCTTAAGATAATACATGTGTTTGTTAAAATACATCATCTCAAGCATCCATTTCCTTATAAAAAAATCTTCGTAAATGGACAAAATAGCAAATAAGAAACTCTTAATGTACCAATTATTAAAAGAAGTATGGCATTTAGTGAGAAGTAAACACATTCACAACTAAATCACCTTCTTGTATTGGTTCCCTTTTAAGATTTTCTTTAAATTTATGTTTCTCTCAATGTAAGATAATTAAGCCAAATTGAAACATATAAGAATTGAAGATAAAGACATGTTTTTTTTTTGGTTTATATTTGAGATCATCACCTTTGTCGCCCACTGCCGCATCCCCCACCCATGCGCGCCCTGCCCCCCCCGCCACAACACACACACATACTTCTACTAAGGCCAAAGTGATAGAATATCCATGAATCACAAAGGAAAAAAATGTTTTATGCCACTATGATAGAAAATGTGTACTATGATGCCTACCACTATCATTATTTCATTTCAACTTAAATCCATTATTAAATTAAATGGTGATAATAACTATGCTACCTAAGATGAGTCAATCCTCTCATGTTTAACCCTAAAAATATTTAGATTGGGGTTATTTAGGTTTAAAGGGGATATATATAGCCTAAGGTACACGAGTGATAAACTATCTCTATAACAAACCAATTACGTGTTAAACTCAAATATAACAAATGCTAAATTCATTAAACTAAGATAGGATAAAAATAGTAAGTATAATTATACTAGATAAGGAAATGATAAAGAAATAATGTACTTGGTTCTAATTCTGACATAGTTATGGATTTGGAATAGGCAAAAAGTAAACTTGAAGAGGGTTCTAGAACAACCACCAAATTCTAGATTAAGTGCCTCTGGAGATACAAATGCTTTCATCAGCCTTGGATAGTTACATCGATGCTATTGTTTGAACTTGATGCAAGTGTCCTGTATGGAATAACTATTGAAAATGATGCAACCACCTAGATGCTTATGGGTTTATCTTCACCTTCACTTTGGTGCATTCTAATCTGGGTCATGGACTGTTCCTCATAAAATTAGAAACCTTCGTTCTTCATCTTCATAATGACCTTAAGGAAAAATGGGTTAGTGGGAATATGGTGTCGAGCTGACTCCAAAGACCCCTCTGTCAACAAGTACTGCCTACATAGCTAATACTCTGAAGAGGGCCTCAAATTGATGTAGTTCTCCCCTATGTGTTGGCTTGTGTGTGAATCATGCAATATGTGAAAAGCAAGTACAAGAGTGACCTAGCTTTTAACTTAGAAAATATAGTTCTTGGGCTACTCCTTTAATACTTCAAACCCATGTATGTGTTGTCCCTATGAGTAATATGGAAATAGGAGAAAATAAGGAATCTTTACTTTATTGATTTCTTTATTGAATGATTTAATAAGTTATCATAGGTCTTTTCTAGATGAGAAATTAATGAAGGTTGATATTGTATTTATATCAATCCCTTTGGAGAAGTAACTCACATTAAATCACTTAGATTGATCATTAAGATATGTTTCATTTGAAAATTGGATGACTTTAGAGCACTAGACAATTGCATAAGATTAAGACACCTCTGTTGATGTATGTGCCTATTCGAGATGCTATTGTCTAAGGATCAAGAAAGTAGGTATAAGCTTAGAACTTATAGAGGTGGAAGATAAGTAGGTTTTAATCAATCTGGACAAGATAGAAGGTCTAGATCATCAACATAAGACTAGTCGAACTAAGAGATAGGACAAGGGACATAAGATAGAGTAGATGCAAGACTTCTAAAAGTGAGAAAGGTCTAGAACTAAGAGGAAAATCTAAAGTCTAAGCTTTCCAAGTGTATAAGACTAAAGTGCTATATAATCCATACTACCATCTACATTTGTCCCCACTTTAATATGGTAGTGAAATTACTACTTTAAAAGAGAAGAAATGTGTACAGGGGTGTGTATAACATATTATGCCTCTATTTGAGTCCATCATGAGTGCTTTTTTGGTGACCCACCTATAACCAAGAGCATGTTACAATACATAATCAGTATATACAATCTAAAGTTGAAATTATTGAAATGATTAAAATTGAAAGAGCAAGGTTTAGGAGTACACCTGTGTATCGATGTAACTACCTTTCCTATTGGCAAGTTGATTTGCAAAGATATATAATTATAAGGCTTTGAAACTGAGACTAGGACAAGTATATAAATCTAAAAAATGCATATATCTAAGAAGATAGAGAGATATTGGAAGGCACATGCCCCCAACCTTGGATAAAATGTGAGTTTTCATCCAACAGTTGAGATTAGCTCAACCATGCAACCTAATCATACTTATAACCTAGTGAGCATGTTGCACAAAGTCAACTCATACTATCAAACTAGTAAGGATGGATGATAAAATTAATTCCACCCTAAAAACTTGGAAAGATTGAGTGATTTAATCACCTCAACCATACTAAAATTAAACCAATTATTGTAGTAGATTGGCTCAATATAGTCCATAAAAGTCTACCCTGGTGGGTGATGACAGTCCATGAGAGTATTTTGATATTTAAAACTAATTTTAATTTTACAATATTAGGTGCACATTGGATATGATATTCACCTTAGATATGTCTCATGCTGAAATCATGTATAAAAATGGTATCAATGTATAGAATTGTTCCACAACTATGAATCTAAATCATACAAATGTATGCTTTGGCCAATTAAAAAACTATGTAAGTGTGGAGAACATGCTTCCAAAGCATGCCCCCACTATATATGGTGAAATATGAAAATTAAAATAAGTGCCAATGTGGAGGACATTTTTTTAGACATGTCCCGACTGAATCTAGGTGTGTCAAATACTAAATAAGTGTGGATAACATGCTTCCAAAGCATGCCTCTACTATATCTATAACTATGAATGTGTGGAATCCATACCTATATGACATGCCCCCACTGAATCTAAAAATCAATGAATAAGTGTGGATAACATGCTTCTAAAGCATGCCCCCATTGAATTTGATAACTGTGCCAAATGTAAAGAAGCGTGGATAACATGCTTCCAAAGCATGCCCCCATTGAATCTAAAAACTATGTCAAATATTGAATAAGTGTGGAGAACATGCTTCCAAATCATTCTCCCAATGATTCTAAAAATTATACCATATGTGAAGAACATGCCTCTATGACAAGCCCCCACTAATATGCCTCCACTTTGAGATGAGGGAATAATAGAAACTGGTAGTTACCTCACCTCAAAAGTATAAGACAATTGTATAATTTATGAATGGAACCATGTAGTATATAGAAGAATATGTGTAGATAAATGTAGAATTGAAGTGCATAGAACAATGTGATCACATGAAGGCCTAAAATGCATGATAAAGACCATGGAAACATCTAGATAGTAACATTAAAATCTCAACAAGAAAATAAGCACACACGTACAAAATCTCTTAAAATCAAATTCAAATAAAATGGTTCTATGAGACCATAAACAAGGGGCATGTTCAAATTCCACACAATCAAAGGGACACGACTTATTCAAATTTACACAAAAGTAAGAATGAAATATTTAATGTCCATACAAAAAACAATGACATATTTAAATGTAAAAGAAAACATGTATATGCATGGGGGATGCAAATAAAAGATCATATTCAAATGTTCAAACAAATAAAAAAGCAACGCACTCAAGAAAATGCATAAGAGAAAGCATAAACAACTAGCATAAACATATCATAGTTTCCCATGGACCAAATGTGTTATAAAAAAATGTCAAGTGCATAGCATATCAAGTACCCTATGAAAGATATAATCATGGATAAAGGCATATGTAAATACATAAGAGCTCAAAACATGATAGTGTAAAGTGACCATAGAATGATATAACCTGGAAGTATCATGATCATAGAGGTGGATGTCCCCAATTTTCATATGACATGAGTATATGGAAGGCCTAACATATATATATATATATATATATATATATATATATATATATATATATATATATATATATATCACACTTACACATAAGCATGACACACGTGTATGTAGGAGTCAATGATATGCCATACATTAACATAGAACTAAAACATAGATGTCAAGGATGTAGGTGCTAAAAATGTTTTTAGTATTTTTAGAATATTTGAAGAGGAAATATTATCCTATGATCCCATCCAAATAATGGTCATATGTAGCTCTTCACTTGGAACTTGGTGCAAGTAATTTGTGGTACTACCAAGGACCATGTATAGGTGAAATATATGTCATTGTAGTGTTTATGATGATATGTGTATGTATAATATGAATCTAAGTTTGTGAAGTATAAATAAAAGGAATAGGGGTTCATGGAACCCATATCTATGTGCTCTATGGTTTCTTTAGAATAAAAATAGTAAAAACATGTTTAAGTGTTTGGGATATCTAAATATGATGCATAATAGAAGATAAAGATTATGTGGAATCCATTGTATGTATCTAATGTAATTGTATCTCAAGTATTGGACACCTAGTAAAAGGGATTTATCATTTCTTACCCTTTTCTGGTGGATTAACCTTAGTAGGTTTGATAATTAGTTGCTTGGGTATAAGATTTTCTTTTTCAAGAGGATGTTCATATGAGATTCTAAAAAATGTAATTACCCGATTGGCATGAATGTATTTAGCACATCCATATATTGTAGAAGGTATTGCTTGAAGTGTATGGATCCAAGGTCTTCCCAATAATGTATCAAAGATAATCGTGGAAGGTATGATTGAAAATATAGTAACCACATGTGCAAGACCAACCTATAAAGGTAGGTCAATCTTGCCAAGAACCTTCTAGGAGGTCCCATCAAATTCTCTAAATGATCTAGTAGAAAGATGCAAATCATGATGAGTATAACCCGGATGTGCAAGTAATGTCATGGTTCAAACATTTTAACTTGCACCATTATCAATCATAACATTATGTATACATTGGTGATCAAGGAATGCTCGAATGAATAAATAATGAAGATCAAAGTTATCATCATTAATCTTAGTGTCAATGAAAATAATATAAGCTATCTAAACCATAGGAGGCACGTGTCTTGTATAAGTATCAATAATCTAATCTAATGGGTACCCATAATGTGATGGAGGAGGATACAAATTATATGCCATTTACACTTCTAGTTCCTTCTTAGAATGGTCTAATAAAGGATTGTTAAATATTTGATGTCTTTAGAGATCACTAGGTTGTGAACCTAATTACTTTAGAGGATCATCAAATGTAATATTTTAGTCATCAATAAGGTCTTGGATCATATTCTCCAAGGTAAGATATTTATTCGTAGAATGTCCTAGTCCCTAGTGATAATCACAATAAACATTTACATCATATCCTTTAGGTATAGGTATATTCATATCGACCTGTATAAGATGAGGGAGAGATATAATATGACACTCTACTAACCATGGGAGTAATGAAGCATGAGACTTAGGTAAGAATGGAAATTGTCTCTTTGGTATATTATATAAGACAACTCAATTAGGCTGCTGTGAACCTATGTTAACTATGGTGGTTGCTTCCTTTTTAGGCTCAAGAGTTTTTACTTTATAAATTTGATTGATTATAAATTTGGAATCAGATGTAGATGAAACTAGTGTGTTTGCTACATACTTAAGATTATTCAATGAAACAAGCTTGATTTTATGATCCCATACAACATGGCACAAGTCATCAAAAGATTTGAACTTATTGAAAACAATGGACTCATGTAAAGGAGTAAGAAAACTTTGCTTGAATATATCTTGAAATTCCTTATCTACCTTATGATTAGTCATTTTATCCAACATTATTTTTTACCTCAAGACATATTAATTAATAGGTTCATTTATTCTTTGTTTGATTTTGGTAATTTGAACATAGGAAACCTTTTCAAAAATATTAATAGAAAAGTGTTCCAAAATTTGATCTATAGGAGGTTTGAATGCTTTCATGGATTGGAGAGGTAAATCATAGAACCACCTCAAAGCATAGTCCTTGAGGCTTCTTGGGAATAATTTGCTCAAAATTTTATCATTGGAGGCATAATCAAGGCATGTTGCATAAAAATATCAATGATGTTGTTCTGGATAACCCTTGCCATCATAAAATGTGAACTTAGGTGCAACAAAATTAGTTGGCAAAGGGTTCAAAGATATCTCAAGTGCAAAAGGGTTATGTAACACATCTTGGGAATCAATAGCATGGGGATACTTTAAATCATTTTTCTCTATGTCTATAGCATTTTCCTCTAAGGTATTTATCACTTTAAGGAGTTTTTGAACTGTGGACCCATTGGGATTTAGATTAGTAAGTTGAGTAGTAACCAAATGAGATATAATCATGGTTTGAATAGACATTAATACCGGTATTTGATTTGAAACATTTTTTATCCCCATGGTAGATGTTGTAATAGTAGTTTTAGTAAACAAAGGTTGAAATACATATCTCATGCCCTCACTATATGTATAAGGGTTATGTTGATGACAAAAATTGCGCTTGATCTTAATCAATCAACAATGGGAAGTTTCAAGCTGTGGGATAATGTGGCTTGAAACAACCTCCAGATTTTAGAGAAGCTGGTCTCTTCTTTTGTATCAATTGTTTGGGGAAAAGGGATAGGAAACTAATCAAAAATTCAAATGTAGGAAATGAAACCTAACTATGGCGATGCGCCTGAGTGTAATCCTAATCCTAACCTGAGCATAGTGAGACTATATATAAGATTCAATTACATTTAAGAGCAGACAAGTGCATGATCAGTGTAACAGATTACAATAATAGAAACAGAGGCTCACAACAGGGGCTTCTTTTGCTGAGATACAAGAAAATGTCAATAAAGGTATAGTGTTTAATCTTATAAGAATATTCTAATCACATAAGAGGTGCAGAAATCACGTACAATTATGTAGAACTTCTGACTCAAGAAAACTGGACAAAAGCAAATGACCTTCCCAATCACAACTTTAGAAAATCTATAGTATAGACTACTTTTACAAATGACATAGATAACATCAACCAAGGCATAGAGTTCAATTTTCTTAATTCATTTAGCCACATAAAAGGCACATAAACATACATAGTTATATTAAACTTACAACTCAAGAAAATGAGACAAAAGCAAATGATATTACTAATCAAAATTCTAGAAAGTCTAAAACTATAGAATGTCCCCCCCTTTTTATTTTACAATTCTTCTCCTTTTATAGCCTCAAATGTTTCCTTCCATCACTCCCCTTCCTACGCAATTCTACTCCATCCTTCACTCGTAGGGGACAAAATAGATGGCCTTTTAATGCCTTAGATGCATCTTGGTCTTATCAAGAACGGCCTTGACTGTGGCATGGCGATTCATGTCTAGTACCTCCCTTTGCACCTCAATTTCTCATTCCATCACCTGCTTAGCTGCTCAACTGTCTATTCTACCTCCACTTACAAGGAACAAACAGATGGCCCTTTAATGCTTGCAAGCCCCAAAAATCTACTCGGTGCACTGTTCTATCTACCAGAAATAACTCTTGTCGAGTTTCCCTCCATCTTTGCTATAACAGATAGACGGACACTCTGTTCTATTGAAATAGAAGAGGACATTTAGTCAATCCATGAAAATTCTCTTTATTGTCTAGAAGGCATTGGAGAACAACACTTGGCAGCTTCCACTTGATTTATCAAAGACACTCGGCACTTTCTGCTTTCTCTATATTCTGCTTAGGAATGCTCCACCTTCGACACCTATCATAATTTGCTTCCTCGATACTTTGTAGTTTTAACAAAATAAAACTCACTACATTCCTTACTCGAGTAAATTTTTAAGAAGGGGATGGATGCACGTGGCAGTCTTCGCGTGTCGACACTTGGCACCTCCACAGTCCTTTGAAATAACACCCGTGACCCACCACAATCTTATTCGATAATGAAGCTCAAAGATGGTCTCTCAGAAGCTGACACATGGTGACCTCTGTTGCTCTTGAGAAGATACGTGGCATCTTTCACTTCTCCTACTAGGGGTATGTGGCGTCTTTCACTGCATTCAGGAATGGAGTAGAAAGGGGCTCAAAGAGTGACACTTGGCAGCATCCGCTACTCTTCGGTACTTAAACAAAATAAAATGATGCCTTTCTGCATTGAACCAAAGCATTGAACCCATGTATTGAACTAAAGTCTCTCGGATGATGACACGTGGTGACTTCCGCTTTTCTCTGAAAAGGTAGTTCAGAGCCTTCTGCAACTGCCACCTAGCACCTTTTGCTTCCTACTGCTTAGCTTGTTGAAGTCTTTGCCAAAAAATATAATGAAACATGGGTGTCAATATGAGACACGGATATAGACATGTGGCATATTCTACTTAGCTGTTACTAGATACATGGCACATTTTGTGACCTTCTTGAAAGTTACAAAAGGGGTTCGGAGGACACTAGCTGGCTGGATTTGCATTTCAAAAAGTGACACTTGGTGACTTCCACCTGAATTCAATACTTAGGCAAAAATTAAATGAAAGAAATAGAAAGGGGAAAAAGGATCCATGCTCAGAGAGTGACACTTGGCAGCTTTTGCTACACTTCGACACTTGGCAAAAATAAACTTGCGCTCTGCTCCAAAATTTTGCTGCCATGACCAAGGTATGTAGGAACCAAAATTACAGTGCATGACTAAAAATTTAAATACGATGTAGAGTAAACATTTAATCTACAGTTACTAGCGACCCCTAGGACTTTTGAGCCTGCTCAAAAAAAGAAACCTGACTCTCGCTCTGTCAAAATTCAAAATTTTACAGCTTCAGAAGTGCTATCTGGTAGATGGACCATTCATGGTCAGATAACCCTTGCTTGTTCTACAATTCAATGAAAGCTAGATTAAGGTTAATGATATCCTTGTGCAAAAAAGTTTGCAGGATCTGGGCTATAGCTTTTAGTTTGAATTCTAACTGGGAAATAGGAACTAGAACAACTTTGACTTTTGAGACTGAGGAATAATCCTGCAAGTTTTGGAAAACTGTTTGGTCCCTCTATTTGGCCAGTAGCAATGGTTTAATTTGATTAACCATCAGCACCATGTTAGCATCTGGAAATGGAGAAGGAAGGCCTAGTTACACCAGATCTTCAATATGTTGTCTCATCTCGCCGATGCCTTTTTTCATGACTTCGAGACGGTCTTTGCAACTATTGGCCATGGCATTACAACTGAGCACCTCATTGACCCGTTTCATGGCAACCATTCTGTTAGGGATCCCCACAGCTACCAATGTCACATCCATTAAGTCATAAAGCTTCTGCAACAAGGTCTAGGAGTCTATTACTCTATTGGAGACTGTGGCCAGAGTGTTTTATACTGAATCTTCCACCTTCTCACACAATTACTATGCATTGAGCAGGAAGGTGAGAGATGGCCTGAGCCGAATAATCTCTGAGGAGATTATTTCCCACACTGACTCATAGAGCTCCCTTACTAGTTGCATTACTCTGACAGCTCTTGGCCTATTAGCCAACTCTATTATCAGTTGCATTGTCCTCTGTTGCTCTGCTTGAAACTAGGCTTGAAAAGTCATAGCCTTATTTTGTTTATTTAGTAGCTTTTGTTGCAATTGTGTAACCTGCAGCTAAAGTCCTTCGACTCTTCCCTGCAACATTGCGTTCTCCCACCTAAGGGCTATTGCTGCATCTTTTGCAAGTGTGAGCTTTGCTTTTAATGAATCATTCTGGGCCTAGACTACCCATTGAGTCTGAAGGGAAATAGTATCTTACAACTGTTTATGCAGACTAGTTATTTCATTATCTCTCTTATTTATTTCTTCAGCCAAACTACTATAGTTTGCCTTTTCTTTGGCCAAATCAGCCTCCATCTTCTGCAGTCTCCTTGATTTTTTCAAATAATCTTTTGTGACAGTAGAAGTGGATTCTGTCAGCAGCTCAACTCTATCTTGGGGTTTAAACAGGGACATATCAATGGCCACTATGTTCATCATATAATCCTTTGACTGCATTTGATCACTCAGCTTGTCGACATTGGGTGACAAATGGGTCACCATCAGTTGCTGCTGAATAGGGTCAAACTGGGACCGCAGGTGTGGGACAACCACTGCTTTATTCTCTCTAATTCTCTTTTTCTCCAACCAGGCTTCTCTTTCCTTCCTAGTAGCATCAGCCTGCATCTGAAAGGTGGAAGGGGATGCAGTATGTCCTCTCATGAAAGGATATCCTTGTGGCAGGCCATATTGGATAGCCATTGATTGTCTAGGGGTGAGCTGAAGGGGTATCTTTCTAGGAATAGAGGGGGAGAAATGGGGAAGCGTTAGGGCCTAAGGCACCAAGGATGGAGTGAATTGTGAAATGGGGATGGCAGAGGTGATAGGAGGTGTCATTTGGCTAGGTGGAGGCACCATGCTGACAGGGGAAGGAACAGACTGAGAGGGGGGAGGAGGAGCAAAACTTACCTAAGGGGAAGTTGCAGTGCTCTGCACTTGGCACTATGAAGGCCCCTCTTCCTCCTTTGGATCAAAATAGAATTTTACCCTCTTTCTCTTCCTGGGTGTTTCTAATTTTGACTGCATCTACTTCTCTTCTACCTCTATTGTTGTCAGTAGTGCTTGTGGAGAACCGGGGACTTCAATAACTCCCAATGATGGGGAAACATTTGGTGGTGAAGACACCATACTCCTCTATTGTTCCATGGTGTTAAGAGGTTGGGGCTAGGTTGATGTAGTGACTGCAGCTGTAGCTTGCTCTAAGGCTTGCAGTTGCTGGCTTGGTCCCGCTCCAGCTTCCTGCTCTATCTGGAGTGTCAACAATTGGCTTGTTTCTGGGCTAGATGCATGGGAGGGATGACACTCATCCCATATTTCCTCCCATATTTCATCTGAATCCATGCTTCTGAAAGCATGGGTGGATTAGGAAATTTTTTGCCTATATTTCCAATAGGCCTCTATCTTCTTCGCATCCCAACCTTTGTTCATCAACATCCTTCTCAAACCAAAAGTCATTCTGACTTTGGGATCATAATCCCTCTATTTATCATAGAAGGTTTCCCATGGCCTATTTTTTGGTAGGGGCAAATCCATCAATTCAACATAGAGACCAGGAGCATCTTCTGCAGGGTTTTTCTTATTCTCCCAAAAATGGTGACCTTCATGTGCAATCCTGGACCCAATCTTATTGGTCCTTACCATGGAGGCTATGTAATCACTTGGATCATAAACCCATTTGTCCTCGACTAACGAGAACCCTAGGAAGGCTAGTTTCCTCAACAACACAGTCTCAACATCTCTAGCTTTTAGGCTTATGTTGCTTGCCATCCATGAGAGATTGTACATGTTTCTCTTTTTCTTCCCATAACCATACTCATTTTCAAATATCGACACCTGCTTGATGACTTCTAAGAATGCCAACCTAAGAGTGAAGGTCTTTGGTAGCAACATTGGTTCCCCATAGAAACCATGAACTCCTATGATCGTGTGATGGGAACCAAAATAGAAGTCACACGGGAATGGACAACTGACCAGGTGGTTTAAAACACTTGGAAATAACCTATTTATGATAGGTTCAAGGTTAAGGCAACAAAGAATGGGGGTAATGAATAGTTCCCAAAAATCATACGGATCACTAGTTCTTGATAAAATGTGTGTCCATGCAGACACAGGAATGGTCCTTTGGGGGTCAAAATCTAGGTCATACAGGTTCAAATTCATATGTCAAATGAAAAGGTCAGGGTTTTGATGTAGTATGAGATGGAACAAATAAGAGGAATACCTAAATACCCGTTTTGATCTGAACTGGGTCAGCTGTTCTACTATTAAGAAGAAGATGTGCTCTGAGAAGTCAAGTCGATACTCCTGCATCTTGTCGACTATCTTCAACCTGAAAAGGATGGCCATTTGCTTTGCATATACCACCATGTCATCCTTCATGCCAAAGATGAGAGCCATCATTGACAGTGCATCTTGGCTAGCTGGCGTGAACTGAGTTCTTAGTGGAGGGAGCGTGGGTACCATTGAATCACCATTGGCCATTTATAACTTAGACCTCAAAAACCTTGTTTGAGTGTTGACGTTTGCCCACATCCTTTGTATCTTATCAATAGTGGGGAAGGTCGCAGTATTATTGTAATGCAGGGCTAGCATGTCCCTGATAGTTGGTGGGGTGATCTGCAGCATGAAGGGACCTTGTTGAATGGTGTAAGATGGTGCATGGAGCAAGTCCACGCATAATTCAATTAGATCAAGGCATGGATGCACAGTTAGGACAATGAATTGATCTAGTTGTGAGGTCCATATCCTCATTTCAAATGTCTCGTATTGCCCTACTCTGGCCCTTAGAAGACACTTTTGGTGTGCCCCTTCTCTAAGATTCTTACTACTAGTTCTTTGCAAGATCGGGTCTATGATTTCATCTGCATAATCTTTTACCTTTGAGGGATCACTGGATTGACCAACTCTCAAGATTCTGGTTCTTGGATAGCTTCTTGATGGTTACGCAGGGGATATAACATATGACTTACTAGCAAGCAACCTATCAAGAGATCCAGGAGCCCCAGCTCCTTGTCATGAAGATGATGTTCCCACCATCTCTATATCTTTTATTTAATGTCTGGTATGAGCCTTGTGCGAGATAGAAACACGCTTGTTGAAGCAAATTTTTTTACTAGGTGCTAACAATCACAATGAGCAGGATATTTTTGCAGGTGTAGGAATGCTTGAGAGTTTGTAAACTTCAAAACTTGCTAAGGGATATTTATGGGCCTATCAAGTCCCAAATAACATTAAATTTGGATGACTATTAGCAGATCCTACTCAATCTTTGAGAAACAACAAGGTGGACACACTATGCAAGTTGCAGCGCAAGGTACCTTAGAGATTTTGAAAGATTTGGGAAGCATTTAATGCAGCAAAATTTAAAGAATTAAAACTTTCTAAGACATCAACTTTGTGTTTTAAAACACTTATTTAAAAGGAGAGCAGGAAAATAGAAAACAAAACAATGCAGGAATGGGAACTACCTAACTACATTAATTAAGCATCCTTATTTCCCTCTAGGATCAAAAACAAAATTTCTAATGTCTTTTTTATGACAAGCCAGCTTTAGTTGCCATACCAGTGATTGAAACAGGTATATCTTTGGTGAAATGTCCTTTGCACAATCCACACAAATTTGCCTGTATTTGAGTGAGTCGTAGTCAAACATGCTTTCAACCTCTATAAGCTCTTTTTGTCCTTGAAAGCCCATTGAATATTGGTGCTTCATGCTGTCATGCCTCATTAAGAAATTGATGGCTGTTGGTTCTCCACTCTGTGTCTTTTGATATCCATCATCCTTTGGCTTATCTCCTTCTGCCTTATTTTTGGGTTCTATTGCATTATCATGCTCCTTGATGACTTCAACCTCTTGAAGGGATAAATTTGAAAGCTGGCCTCCCCTCTGCAGACTTAGTTGAGTCTCAATATTGTCTTCTTCTCCACATTTGGCCAATTCATGGATTTCTTGAAGAATAATGTTACTTGTCTCAATGACTTGATCAAGGGAGTGTCCATGCTCCTCCATATCTTCTTGCAAAGTGAGGAAAAAATTAGAAATGATCTCTTCCTCATCAGAGGTTAAGGAGAAGGCTTGTGACTTGTCCTCTTGTTCATCAAAGGGAGTACCTATGGTGATTTCTTCCTCATCTGTCATGCAATCTTCTTGACTAGTCATGAATTGAGCACACTCCTCCTTTCCGATCCATGATTCCATTGTTTGGTTCCAACTCATGACCTTGTGACTAGAACTTTTCCCTTGGGAAGAGGTATCAATGTTATCTTCTTCAAGATCCCTAGCTGGTTCATGACTTTCCCTCCTCCAACTCTAAATTTGGACATCATGTTGAGATATCTGAGGATTGGTAGAAGAGGTATTTTTTGGCGTAAGCCCTTCTTGAAGGTCTAAAAGCTCTTTCTCCCTTTCTCTAAGCAATGTCATTTTTGCCTCTAATTCCTCTACTTGCTTAGCTAGATTTTCTTGAAAAAGTCTTTCTTGAAGCTCATAGGAATTATCATAGAAGCGGGGAGTGTATGAAGGCTGATATGAAAGGCAAGAAACTTCTTGAGGAATGGTGGGAGGGACTTGAGGGGAAAGTGAGGGTTCAGAGTTCTCTTCTTTCACTGCTATCATAGACTCTGCATTATTGGGGAAATGATCTTGACAGGTTTGACCTGGCTCATGAACAGGATATGCAGTTTGATAGACTTGATAAGGCTGTTTCTCATGAATGCTCAGCTTCTCTTCTAAAAATGCAATTAATCCACACACATCCAACATCTCATAGGTAAGCCTTTGCCAATTTGCTCTTTCAATGGGATCCCACTCACTTTTAATCAAATCCACCACATCCCTTACTTGATAAATGATATGATTAGGAATTTCTTGGCCACATCCCTTTCTGTTTCCAAGCTCCAATATATATTTTTTATATCCCAGTAATGCTTTTTTGAAGGTGAAAATAAGATTAGGTTGAACATGGGATGTCATACATTTGAGAAACTGGGCATAATACTGGTATAGCTCATGACAGGGGTGAGGCTGGTCATATCGAACATGTGAAGGGTGAAACTCATGACCATATGCATCCTTGTTGCTTGATGTGATTCCAGGAGAAACTTGTTCTTGATTAAAAATATATGAAGGAGAATAAGACCCATGGCTATGAGTAACAAAATTATACATACTGAATGGTGATTTTTTGATGATACCAGGACTGCTTAATCGGCTGATTTGACTCAGGGTCACCGTTGGTGTTGATAAAACAAAAACCTCCAAAGGCTAGTTGGCCGAAGAACACACCAAAATTCTTCAACTCCTTGAAAGATTAGTCCCACTAGGCGTGCCAAAAATTGTTGATGATGAAAATTGTGCTTGATCTTAATCAATCAATAATGGGAAGTTTCAAGCTATGGGATAATGTGGCTTGAAACAACCTCTAGATTTTAGAGAAGCTAGTCTCTTCTTTTGTATCAATTGTTTGGGGAAAAGGGATAGGAAACTAATTAGAAATGCAAATGTAGGAAATGAAACCTAACTATGACAATGTGCCTGAGTGTAATCTTAATCCTAACCTGAGCACAGTGAGACTATATATAGGATTCAATTACGTTTAAGAGTAGACAAGTGCATGATCAATGTAAAAGATTGAAATAATAGAAACAGAGGCTCACAACAGGGGATTATTTTGTTGAGATACAAGAAAATGTCAATAAAGGCATAGCGTTCAATCTTATAAGAATCTTCTAATCACATAAGAGGTGCAAAAATCATGTACAATTATGTAGAAATTTTGACTCAAGAAAACTGGACAAAAGCAAATGACCTTCCCAATCACAACTTTAGAAAATCTACAGTATAGACTACTTTTGCAAATGACATAGATAACATCAACCAAGGCATAGAGTTCAATCTTCTTAATTCATTTAGCCACATAAAAGGCATAGAAACATGCACAGTTATATTAACCTTACAACTCAAGAAAATGAGACAAAAGCAAATGATATTATTGGTCAAAATTCTAGAAAGTCTAAAACTATAGAATGTCCCCCCATTTTGATTTTACAATTCTTCTCCTTTTATAGCCTCAGATGTTTCCTTCCATCACTCCCCTTCCCGCGCAATTCTACTCCATCCTTCACTCGCAGGGGACAAAACAAACAACCCTTTAATGCCTTAGATGCATCTTAGTCTTATCAAGAATGGCCCTGACTATGGTATGGTGATTCATGTCTAGTACCTCCCTTTGCATCTGAATTTCGCATTCCATCACCTTCTTATCCGCTTAACTGTCTATTCTACCTCTGCTTATAGGGAACAAATAGACGGCCCTTTAATGCTTGCAAGCCCTAAAAATCTACCCGGTGCACTGTTCTATCTACTAGGAATAACTCCCACCGAGTTTCCCTCCATCTTTGCTGTAACAGATAGACGAACACTCTATTCTATTGAAACATAAGAGGACACTTAGTCAATCCATGAAAATTCTCTTTATTGTCTAGAAGGCACCAGAGAATGACACTTGGTAGCTTTCGCCTGATTTATTAAAGACACTCGACACTTTCTATTTTCTCTATATTCTACTCAGGAATGCTCCACCTTCGACACCTGTCGCAATTTGCTTCGTCGATACTTTGTAGTTATAACAAAATAAAACTCACTAAATTCCTTGCTCGAGCAAACTTTTTAGAAGGGGATGGATGCACATGGTAGTCTTTACATGTTGACACTTGGCACCTCCACAGTCTTTTGAAATAACACCCATGACCCACCACAATCTTATTTGACAATGAAGCTCAAAGATGGTCTCTCAAAAGCTGACACGTGGTGACCTTTGCTGCTCCTAAGAAGATACGTGGCATCTTCCACTTCTCCTACTAGGGGTATGTGGCATCTTCCACTGCATTTGGGAATGGAGTAGAAAGGGGCTCAGAGAGTGGCACTTGGCAACATTTGCTGCTCTTCAGTACTTAAACAAAATGAAATGATGCCTTTCTACATTGAACCAAAGCATTGAACCCATGTGTTTAACCAAAGTCTCTCGAATGCCGACACGTGGTGACTTTCACTTTTCTCTGAAAAGGTAGTTCAGGGCCTTTCGTGACTGCCACCTGGTGCTTTCTGCTTCCTACTGCTTTGCTCATTGAAAGTCTTTGTCAAAAAATAGAATGAAATGTGGGTGCCAATATGAGACGTGGATGCAGACATGTGGCACGTTCTGCTTAGCTGCTACTGGATATGTGGCACATTCTATGGCCTTCTTGAAAGTTACAAAAGGGGCTTGGAGGACTCCAGCTGGCTGAATCCACATTTCAGAAAGTGACACTTGGTGACTTTCACCTGAATTCAATACTTAGGCAAAAATGAAATGAAAGAAACAAAAAGGGGAAAAAGGACTTGTGCTCAAAGAGTGACACTTGGTAGCTTCTGCTGCACTTCGACACTTGGGAAAAAATAAACCTGCACTCTACTCCAAAATTATGCCACCATGACCGAGGTATGCAGGAACCAAAATTATAGTGTGCGACTGAAAATTTAAATACGATGTAGAGTAAAAATTTACTCTACAGGTTAATAACTATTGAATCAGTTATAGTACCTTCTAAGGATTCACCATCACTAGGTGAAGAGGCCTTAGCCGTTTACTAATTTTATCTTATGTAACATACAAAAATGCATCCATTAAGCCTTTTTTATTATTTAGATGAGTAATCAAGTCTTATTTATATTCCATTTGAAAATGATTTTTTGCATTAACATGTTCCATTACTTCACAAATGAAAAAATTAGAATTTGAAAAATAGTATAACAATTACGAAAATAATTGGTGCTCAAAGGTCGAGTTCACCAAATGTTTAGCCAAAAAATAAATTTTGGGGTTATCTAGGGTTAAAGGGGATAGAGATATACTAAGGTACAAGGGTGATAAAATATCTCTATAGCAAGTCAATTAGATGCTAAACTCAAATATAACATATGTTGAATTTATTAAATTGAAATAATCTAAAAATAGTAAGTAAAACTATGTTAGATATGGAAATGACAAATAAATAATGTACTTAGTTGGTTCTAATGATGACATAGTTGTGGATCTAGAACATGTATAAAATAGACTGGATGAGGGTTTTGGAATAGTAATCAAATTCTGGATTAAATGCCTTTGGAGCTATGAATACTAGAGTCAATCTTGGATAATTTTGTGATGCTACTTTTTGAACATGACATAAGTGTCTTATATGGAATACCTACTAAAAAAGGATGCGACCACTTGGATGCTTCTGGGTTTTTTTCTCCTTTTCTTTGGTTCATTCAAACCTGGGTCATGGAATGTCATTCTTCATGAAATATTAAAACCTTAGTTCTTCATCTTCGTAGTGACCTTAGGGGGAATCGGGCTAGTGGGCACACGGTGTTGAGAAAACCCCCAAAACCCCTCTGTTAATGAGTGCTTCCTATATAGTCAATGCTCTTAAGAGGGCCTAAGACTAATGTAGTTCTCCCCTATGTGTTGGCTTGTGTGTGAATCATGCAATATATGGAAAGAAAGTGCAATAGTGACCTAGCTTGTAAATCAGTAAATATAACTCTTAAGCTACTCTTTTAGTAATTCAAACATGTGTATGTCTTGTCCCTATGATTAATATGGAAATAGAAAAAAATAGGGAAGCTCTGATTTATCGAGTGCTTGATTGAATGCTTTGATAAGTTGCCTTAGGTATTTTCTAGGTGAGAAATGAATTAGGGTTGATTTTATATTTATATCAATCCCTTTAGATAAGTAACTCACATTAAATCACTTAAGTTGACCATTAGGATATGTATTATTTGCAAATTTGATGACTTTGGATAATTGAACACCTGAATCAGATTAGGACAAATATGTCGATACAAGTGTCTTTCTGGGATGCTAGTGTCTAGGGAGTAGGAAAGTATGTACATGATTATAACTTGAAAATGTGTAAGTTAAGCATGTTTTAAGCATTCGAGGGAATATTGAAAGTTTTGATCATCAACATAAAATTAGTCAGACCAATAGATAGACCAAGGGGCACATGATAGAGTATATGCAAGAATTACAAAAGTGAGAAAGGTTCATAACTGATAGGAACAACCAAGGTTTGAGTTTGTCAAGTATACAAGATAGAGGTGCTATATAATCCATAAACATCATCTACATCTCAAAAAGACATAATTAATTACTTTATTCTGCCCTTAGCATATTAATATTAATTCCACAAGTGGCTATCCATTCCACTCACCAATACATTAGTGTAAAAACATCAATAATCATGAAAGCATCCTATACAATAAAGCTTCAGGGAACTATTCCTACATCTCAAAAGGAAAAAAAAAGTTTTCATATTCATTATTGACCAAAAGGGATCAATCTACATAGAGATTACGTAGTAAAAGATAACCCTTTTCAAATTAGTGATTTTAAACAAACTAGAATACCATATACATTGAGATGATGCCCATTCAACATTCTCTTCAACCTAAATCAACTGAGGTAATCAAATACACCTATTTATCCATATAGTACATACATAAACAAAATAAATAAATTATTATTCATTTAGGGTTTCAAATATTTCCATGAGGTAAAGAAAAAAACTAGATGTTTATTAACTCAGCCCAGATAAAGTGTAGATTTTAGCATTTTACAAAGTATAAAGGAAAATAAATGGATTAATACAACATCAACTTCAATTTCTTGATTTCAGAATAATGAAATAACATCATATTCCATAACACAAACATCTATTGGTATGAATAACAAGCTAAGATTCAAGAATGAAAATCACTTGCTTGGAGTGCATGGAAAAGCATCCTCCTTTCTCCCTTCTTCTCATTTTCCACTAATTTCCTCCTCCTCTTGCTTCCAATAAGGTGAAACTACTTGGGAAGAATGTTGGGTTTGATAGGGAAACATTGGATTATAATGAGAATTTGTCTTTTTGACTACCACTAACATGGTTTTGTCTACCATTGCCTTCTCCAATATACCTCCCACACTAAATATTTAATTCTTTTGAATGCAATTTGATTCCATGGTAGGTCCCAAAATGCCACACCCCACTCAACCCGTAAAAAGGCCTAATAATTTTATTATTATTATTATTATTATTATTATTATTATTATTATTATTATTATTATTATTATTATTATTATAATTATATATATATATATATATATATATATATTAATATTATTTATATATATTTTTAAACTATTAAATCAAATAATGTTATAATTAAGCCTGATTGAGATGTTGTTCCATACACACTAGAATAGCTAAATGGAATAAAAATGGTGTAAGCATAATAAATTATCTTACACAATTTACTTGATTATTTTATTATCATCTCACATGGTGTGGTTAATAAAATGATAATAATATCATAATATCAAACACACAACTACCTCAATAAATTCTCTAAAAATAACACTTACAACATAAAAATTCATGATCTTATAGACAAAACCAATCAATGTCCAAAAAAATATTTATATAGTCTTTCCCTCAAAATAGGGCCTCCATACTAACAAGATGTAAATTAGTCGACATAACTGTCAGTAAACAACTATTGATAGATAATCCTCTCCAAAATAATATTAAAACATTAGAAATGGGTTGTATTGCACCTATAATTTATTGATTACTAGTTGATCTAGAAAGGAGAGAGATAATGTAGCTAGACTAATTTTATGATGAGTAATCCAATCACCTAGATCTTGCCACCTTCAATCCTTATCAGCTCATAACCCACCAAGAAGCACTAAGCAAGATGTTAGCATCTATATGTACCATCATTACCACTAATGAACATCTTGGGATGATCTTACTTTAATCGTAATTGACTTGGTTTCAAATTTCTATCCTTTTAGGGCAACTGAAGACAAATTTTACTATGCTCAACAAGGCATCTCACTTAAAATGTTTGCACAAGTATCACGACCAATACATCATAAGTGAAACCTATATAATGTCAACAAGGAATAAATAACACATATGAGAGGCGTATTACAAGGTTACTCAAGAAAATTTGAATTTATCATTACCTATGTTTACTTTAGGTCATTTGATTTTATTCCTAAAATTGAAAAAAGGTTATAATTTAAGAAGCCTTGAGGATTTGTGTTCTTCATTGGATTTGGGTTTAGGATTTTCTTCCCTTTTTTACCACCTACATGAAATTCCTCTTTTTTAATCTCAATTTAAACTATTTCCCCATGGGATATTCCCAAGATAAATAACCATACATGTTGCCAAACAAACACTAAAAAGGCAGATTTTCAAAATCTAGGGGTTTCTCAAACATATATCCCTCTGGTGATATTAAACCATATTATTTTACGTTGAGGTTTGATCACATTAATTTGAACATAAATTTTGGAATATTCAATATGTTTCTTATTATTTGTTTTATAATAAATACATATATCCTTGATAAAGTCTTTGATTCTTAAGAGAAAGGTCTCATATCAAAATTGTGTTGGGAGGTTGAATTCTCTTACCGAAACTAGCACCATCTTTGAATCCTCTTAAATTAAGTCAAAACTATGATTCCTTGACATCATGAATAACCCTAATTTACCAAAAAACCAAATTTATTATTTAAGCCATGAACTCTATCCTCTATCCTCTTTAGTGGTAAAAAATGATAAAAATCCTCTTATACCAATGCATATATCTATAAGTCCCTTTACCTTCTAGTGATTTTTTACCCTCTAATTGTTCATCACCTAGATTCTTAGCTCATTTTCACATAGCTTTCAACCCAAAAGCTTATATATCAATCAATGCTTCATTAAGACAATAATTTATTACTTGATTTCATTACATTTAATGATGACAATTGACTCTTCTTTACAGGATTTGATGCGCTCAAATTTCATAAAGAGGTTTATATTTATTAAACTATTAGAATGGGCCCTTAAATCCACAAGAATAACAATTATTTAGATAAAGAAGTGAGAAAAATCAATTTAAAAGAAATAGGGAAAGGTTAGATAAGAAAGGAAGAGGATGCAAAGCCTAATGGCCGTAACAACCCTCCATAGGAATGACCATGACATAACCCTAAACGATGCATCTTCCCTATTATTTTCATTGCTTTCTAATGGAATCATATATAGTTTATAAATGAGAGATTTTAATTTATGATAGATAAAGGATAAGGATTGCATAAACATACATGACTAAGAATATCGCTATTTTTTCGATTCATTGGAAGTTGACATGATCGGAAATCTCACCAACATTAGATTTCAACTCACCTATACATATAAAATTCATTATATAGGTTTATTTTATCATCAAGCACTATCAAGTACACCATAATCTTTAAAAAAATTATTGTTGGAGTAAAATTTTTGTTGGAGTTATTTATATTATTTGTTAATCGACATAATAATTTAATCTCTAAAGGGTTTAAAAAATTAGACATGAATCAATATGCAAATCCATTAACCAAACCCTTATCAAATTTATATTAAATGATTTATTAATTTAATTAATATAAGAGTTGAGGCATGTATTTAGGGTTGGAATCAAACATCACATGCGAAAAAAAATGGAGACTTGTGTCGATGTCCACAAAGCCTATCAATATCATATAGTTTTACCATGAATTTACAAATATTATTAGGATTGTCTATACGATCCTAACATCCTACCATGTTTGGGTTCAAATTTTAGAATAACAATTGAAAAAAAAAATGGATTCATATTTTTAAGTTTAGATCATGGCAAACAATTTAACAATAACATCTAAACAAGCTAAGATCTTGTTATCCCCTTTTATTTCCATACATGATTAATTAATAAATTAATTAAGTGTTATTTAATATGTTTTACATTTTTATGATGGTTAATTTGAGGCAGGAATATTTTTATGCATACATTTTGGTGAACCCAAACTATCATACACTACCGAGGGTTTCATCTTTTGTTGATCACTTTTTGGGCATACTCCTAGAATTAAATTGTGATTTTTTTAATGTTTAATTGTATTTGATCCAAAACCCTAAGTCCTTTCCAATATTTGAAAAAAAATTCAAAACCTAATATATTGTCTAGTCTTGTGTGTATAATTGATTTCACGTTTAATTTTTATTTTATGCCACCAAAATTGAAAAAAAAAAAGAGATTTCAATTCGAAGAAATGCTATGTTTAATTAAAAGAAAATAAATACTATTTAAAAATATTGGTTCAATATAACTATATTTGAAAAATAATATGGAATATAATATTGTGATTGTTTCTTTCCACAATGACAATGTGCCTTTTTCAAGGTAATGTGTTTCCTCCTTTGAAATTAGGTATGCCTTTGCAAGATGTTATAGTTCTTTATATGAATGTTGCAACAATTCTACAATGCATTGAATGATCTTAAGGGTATTTCAATAATAAATAGGATTTGATATTTTGGATTTATGATTTGTATTTGAAGTGTTGTATTATAACAATTTTTTTTTGAGCGTGATCCAAAACATTGATTTAATTTAAAAAAAAAAAAAACTCTAGTCAACGATTTTATATTTCTATAATCCATAAAATAACAAAAGGTATTTTCTAGAAAAAACTGCATTTAATTTTTGATGATCACTTTCGCATTTTTTTTCCATTTATAAATAGTTTTTATATTTCTATTTAAGGGAGAAACATCAATTATTGGGTGGAATCTAATTGTTGAGATGGTTGTTTGAAATGGGGATCATAATTATTATTTTAGAATTTATATATTATTGCACATCTTATACTTATAATGATATAAAGTAACCAATCACATCATGTTTATAATTATTTTGTACCCAATACACATATTTAAGATTGACATTATTTTCATTTTTTTTTTAAATTTTATATTTTAAACAAATTCAAAATTTGACTTTCCCTTCATTTCAAAACATAAAATAAAAAATCTATATTAAAAACATATTAAATCAACTATAAATTAAATTTAAAATAGTGATGTGACATCAATTCAAATACCATGCTAATACCAAGTTAGATTATATAAGTGACGGCTCCTCTATTCTAATACATTATAATCGTATATAATGAAAAAAGAGGATAAAACACCTCTTTGGTAGTTTACGGGCATCACTTTGTAAATGCTATATTTGTCAACCACAAAAAAACCCCTCTATTTTGGAGACGCCTTCACAATCCTATTTTAAAATGAAACCTTTGATGAGGAGTATCTATGCCGAATTAATGATGGAAATTGTTTGTTGTTATTTTAGTCCTACAAAAACACTAAATTTTCACTTCGTACTTTCAATCACTAGAAAATGAGGAAGCATATACATACCTACATCCTCATGATGGTATGCCATTATATATTATTAATTAATTTTTATATAAGAGTGTTTCATTTAATTTAAATTTAAATTCAAATCACATTAAATATTATATCTCAAGATTATTATGTCATAATTATTGTTATAAATAATAAGAAGGATGGTAACCAAATAATATTGGAAGTTCGTATATAAGGTTTATGATGAGGTATAGGTATGAAAATCATTTTTAAGTTGATGTTTGTTTTCAAGTAGATGTTATCGATAATATATGTAAGTCATATGAAAATAACTTTTTTATTATTTCTTATGTCGATTATATCCCTTTTGAAGAATCCCTTAATGTTTGGATTCTTCATCATTAGGAACCCCTAGGTTTCTTAATCACTGAAATATGTAACCTCACCTAGGGGTTTTTTATTTTTTCCTTTAAAGAGACCTCTCAATTCCAATCCCTCCTTTCTAGGTCAATCTATTGCTTTTTGATGAATACCCTTATTATTGTGTCCCCTTGGACTCATAATTTCAAAGTTTTTAAACATACCTCCCTTAAGGTGCCTTTATGGGTTGAACTTCCAAGTATTCTACTTCCTCTATTTGCATTTCTTGATAAGATTTTTAAACCCATAGGGTGCATTCTTTGTCATGAGGTAGATATTTTTTAATTTGCATGCTCGAATAAGTATGTTTATGTCGAGTTGATTTGACTAAGGACTTAAAAGAGTCTATTAAAATTCAAGTAGGGATAGATTTCTTTTCATAGAAAGTCACCTATTTCAATATCTTAAACACTTGATTCAAATTCCAATCACCTAATCATAGAATTCTTGATTATCCCCTTATGGTATGCTCAAAGCCTTTTTAAGAGAAGCCTCCGTCTAAAAATCAAAATGTGGCAGAAAAGAATGAGGGTTGGACTATGGTGGATAATAAAAAAATGGACATTGGAAACAAGGGTGCCAAAGTAGCCCACCCCCTATTTCTAAATTATATTAAGAGGACCAAAGGGATTTGACTATCCCCTATTAACCCTTGTATTCTCATAGTTTATTAATGGCCTTATAGATCCAATTTTATAAAGCTAATAGGTTAAAAGTAAGTTCTTCTCTTCATAGCACACCCTCTATAAGAGGTCCTTCTCCTTGACAGTTATGCAATCCACCTCATGGTAGTGGTGACTATCTTCAGGAGGACAATGTGGATAAACACTACATTTTATTGGGGATTTCAGTTTTCCAAACCAAAAAAATTATATTTGTAAATTGGTTTTTAGCCCTTGGTTTAGGAGAAGACATAGAAAATGGTTAGGGAGAACTAATCATGGAATATTCTCCCCAATGAATTTTCTCTTTTGGAATATTCAAGCTCTTACAGAGCCCTCCCAAAAATTCTCTTTGTGTAAATTTTTTTAGCATTTAGAAGGTTTTAGATTTCATCTATTTTAAATAATTAATATCTCAATATTTCTTCTACAATCTTCTCTAATAAGTACTCGATCTAACACATCTTACTTTTTCACTTTATATGAAGATGGACATGGCGGTGCTAGTATTTTAGTTTCCCAAAATTTCATTCTTTTAATGGTGTCCTGAGGAGAATATCCATTACATCAAGTTATTTGGGTATTACTTGACATCAATAGTCATTCCTTAGGGGTTCCCAATATTCACACCATGAAGATGTCCATGATAGAAAAATATTATGAATTTTACTTACTAATAATCTTCTCATCTCTAATTGGCTAATTTATTGTGACTTTAATATGATCAAAAATCCCGAGGATAAATTTTGTGTTATCTCGATGTAGGGGTGTGTGGGAGAATGTGAAGTGTGGTTCTATTTCAAGAAGCATTGGGCTTAGTGGATTGACTCCTCCAGAGGCAACCTTTAAATAATGTGTCATGTTTTACATGGTCCAAATGTCATATTAATGCCAATAGGGTCCTCAAACAATTGGATCATGTCATACTATCAGAGCAAAACATTTTCTCTTTTTCCTTCTTTGACAAAAAATATATCATCATCCATTTGAAAATTGTCCTTTCTAACAATAGTTCCATCACCTTCATAGTGGAGTAACATGGCATCCACTTCAAGATCCTATGTAATCAATTATTTTTGAACACATCTTTCCTATACCATGAGGGTACTGTCTATCTTATCTCCATAATTTGGAATATTACTCCATGCCCACCTTATGTTGCCTGCTGGATTGAGTGGTGGAATGAGGTTATCAAATGTACTACCACATTTTTCTTTCACTATGTAAATAAAATTATGTCAATCCATAAGTAAGATAACAATGTTTCACTCAAAGAATTATAAATAAGTTATTATATCCTTAATAACAACCCTTTTAATTTATAGTTACAAACCATATAAGCTTACCTCAAGCATAAGATCAAAGTTGTTGATATCCATGCATCCAAAGGGGATCAAATTTGGGCTCGCTTTTATTGGATTAAAGTTGGGGACCATGCCTATAATCTAAGGATGAAATCAAATCCATCAAGCTTGCACATCAACACCTTGCTCATCTACCCAAAAGCTCCTTGAACTTGGAACACTATAAATTGGTGTTTCAAGCCTAGGAAGATTTTGTGGAAAGCACATAGGCTTTAAACAAATGTTTGGATGTGGTGCTAAGAAACCTAAGTTTTGTAAATTAGAGGCTCTATAATCCCCCTATTTATCTTAAAGAAATATTTAATATAGTTTAATGCATGTCCAATATCAAAGGTCCATGTATTGATGGCTTCCCTTATGAATTTTATAAAGTTACTCATCATTTTTTAGAGCTCGACTTGTTGAAAGTTTACAAATAAAAATTGCAAAACAAATCATCAAAATAAATTTGGACATGTTATAGTCCATATTAAAAACTAAAACTATTATTAATGGATTTTTATAGTATAAATCATTTCAAATATTGGATTCTATTTTTTCTATTATTGGATTCCAATTTTTAATTTATTAGAATTACATATCATATTTTACGAATTTCAATTTTAATGTTTTTAGAATTCAAATTTATTAATCAACCAGTAGTAGATATTATTATAATTTTCTAAAATAATTCAATATTTTCTTCAAATAATGGTTAAGTAATTAATATTTAATTTTTATGCAATCAATTCAAAATAAATGAAATCTTCCTCCCCCAATTGGAGGTTTAGCTCAAAGAATATTGAAATTGATAACTTTCTCTATGAAATCAAGCTTATCAAGTTGTTGATATCATGATCATTATTTTAAGGAGGCTAATCAAGCTACTACTATCATATCCAATCTGGGGGATCGGGCACTTAAAAATGTGAATGAATGATATTAAAAAGAATGATCGACAATAGCAGACTTTGGCAACCTCATTGATATTAATAATCATTTGACAAAAGAACATATTAACTCTTGGGCATGCTTAGGAGGTCTGATAGTAATGACAAAATAGTATTTAATCTCTCCCACACTTAGAGAGGTCTGACTACAATGTGGTAAAAGAGAGTATTTACTCTCCTATGCTAAAAAAGGATGCCAATGATAAAAAGGAGTATTTACTCTCCCACACTCAGAGGATGGAAATCATATCAGGTAGTTATGACATCAGTTCTTCATTCTTCATTAAATTATTCATATTCATCAATTATAGAATTGTCAAGCTCCTTCAACTCTATAATGTGTCATCAATTCTTCATGATTGAAAACATGTCATCTCTCCCTTTTTTGATCCTCATGCTCAGTTATCTTTTGTAAATATCTGAAACTACTTTGATGGTGATATCACCCTCAAAATACTAATTTATCAAGTGTTGTCAGTCTCTAGAGTAACAATCAACCCACCCTTCATGAAAAATAACTTGAGCCATGACCTGATCTCTGCTCTTTCCCTATTTCTACTATATTTTAGCATTTTTTAATTAATTATGATCCAAGTGATGGAAGAATATTAGATTCTACATGGCAGCAAATAATTGAAGGTGATTTGGGAGCTCAACCAACCTGGTAAAAAGGTAAATTAAGTCCTATTAAGCTATGAAAGGTGGAAAAAAAATGACTTGATGAGAGCCTTAAACAACAATATAGGATCTAAGATGCTCAAAAGGATAAGGGAGCATGACACATCCTCCTCAATTATCTCTCACCTTCAATCTATTGAGGCTAAGCTAGATAAATCATTAGGCCAGTGTCCCTAGTTCAAGGCTTCTTATGTCAAGTGTAAGGTTAATTTGAATCCCAATGTCTCAACCTTGACTAAATATAGAACCCCATTAAGTGTCTCTTTGATGGTTGGAAGATATATAAGGAAAGGAGGTAAGAAAAAAAAAATGTAGGCCTTTTTGAAGGACATTTTTGGATGATTGAGCATGATAGTCATCCTCTAGGTCTACTTCAACCCAAACCATTTTCTCTAGCCAATAATTGACAATGGATCAACTTATCACAAACTAAAACATACATGTTATATTTACTCAAGAGGTTTCCTAGATTATCATAAGTAAGGACACACCAAGTGAATTATACTCTCACATGAAGACATTCCTAGACTGATATGATGTAACTATGTCTAAGAAAGAAAAGTTAAAGCATCTGATCAATGCAATCTTTTTTTTAAGTCTTCTATTGTAAACTCCTTAAGTATAATCTCTATCAAATTTATTAAGTTATAAATGTATTTATATGGGTGAGGGCTCTAATAAAAATCTATTACCATATTAAAAAAAATACTTCTCTTGACATGTCGAATGGGCATATGCCTATTCTACACAAGTTTATAAGAATATATTGGATTCTTAGCTTCGTAAGTGATAATATTATCATATTGTGTATTTTTAATGAGAAGTTAGACTATGGAAACTTTCTTTATATTTTCCACATTTAATGATTTAGTCTTCACAATTATTCACAATTGGTCTTTATATTGTTTCATAATTTTTTAATCTTTGTTATTAGTTATTCATAGTACATGGCATGGGTGCGATCATTGCTAAATTTTAAATATGATGTCACTTGTTACATCAAGTTTGCACTATTCATAGTATTTGAATTATCCATCTTATTTATCCTCTCAATTTTTATGACTCCCCATTGATTGCTTTATATTTTGACTTTACACATTTAAGGATTTATGGTTAACTAATAATCCACTTGGTGGTTCCCATTACTTCAATTCTATTCATGAATCTATCTAATAAGAGATTTGTATTTGGTCAACTTACCCATTTTTACTTATGTGTCTAGCCTCAGATGCCACAACATATTTCCTCGATTCACCCATCTGGACTTAATTTGTGTAGAATGGACACATTATACACATTAAATAATAATGTTATCAATTAATAATCTAATAGTCTTCGCTTGTATAAAATTTGCATGTTCCCATTCTTTACAAAATAGAAATATTAGATTATTGATTGACAATGTTCTTATTGTGCCCAACGCGTCCCTTTTCATAGAATAAAAGGGGGCCATGCAAGGCAAAACTTTAATTTTTTTTCCTTTTATTGATACTAGTTTGAACCTCATCCAATTTAAAAATATAGGGTATTTGTCATATTGTACTCTCTAAGTTTTTTTATTGTAGTTTTGATAAAGCCATGTTTATTTATATTTAAATATATTTCATGAGATATTAGTTTTCAAGAGATGATTCCAGCCATGCTTTTTTTTTAAATATTCACTTGAAAAATTGGAAGATAGGTAGGCCCTAGAGTCTCAATACCAGAGTCTAGCTAGCTCCTCCCTAGAGGCTAATTTTGATAGGTAAGCAACCCTCTATTCATAGGTCTAGATTTTTCAGAGCCATTAAAACACTAGGACACATGATTGGATTAGATCTCTTCATGTGTACTCATACACCTAGAGTTTTTATAGCTTTCATAGCCCTAGTAGACTCGATCCAAAAAAATATCACCACATGTAGCCATACACTACGAGTTGTTAGAGCATATCACCACATTTTTAAGAGATATCATAGCATTAGTAGGCCTGATCTAGTAAAACATTGTCACATGTACTTCCATACACACATGTAATTGTCCATTTGGTAAATCCTCATTGCATCCACCCCTTAACACTATAGTACACCTAAAAATCAAAATGTCTATGTCTATGGGATGTGAATTACAATATATGCCATGAAATACATCTATGGATATATGATACCACAATATGATTGTAAGCTTCTATAATTTTGCCTTTAATATGCTAAAAACTCCATTGAAAAAAAATGCTAACAATGAATGGATATGGATCATAATGATGTGACATAATAAAAATAAGACACATGGATCTCCTTAAACACAAATTTTGATAAGAAAATGTTGTGTAACACGTGAATGAGATATAATTTCATTCTCAATTTGGAAATATTATTACTAATTAATATGATTATATGAAATGAAAACCATGATGTAGATGACCATTGCCAATGACTATTCTATGATCCATTTTTTGTACAGAGGTTATGATTTAAATTTCATTAAAATAGTCAAATTTGTTTAGGTTTGGGTCAATTTAAAGTTTATAAAAATAGATCAATATGAGTGTGAAAATTTTAGTTATATTGTAGGTTAAGGTCACCATTTTGAAAGATGTTACTAGCAATTAAGTGGAAATATTATCTCATTAATAATATATTAGTTACTCAACTTAGTAGGCTAAATTTTTTATTTATATGTACAAAAATAATTTAATTTGTTTATAGATACATAAACAAATCCAACTAATAATAATAAAATTAATCAACTTCCATATAAATATGAAACTTAGTTAAATTTTATAACTTGTACCAATCACTTTTGTACTTCAAAATAATTCCATCTCTCAGTATAAAATTTAGCCAAATATTATTGGGTTTATATACATAACTTGTTGTAACAAATATAAATTATGTAATAGTAACAAGATAAGTCAATCAAAGACATTAATTATACTTTTGTATGTTTCTGAAAATCAACACATATTTGGGTACGACCCCACATGATCTAACCATGTACATAAGTGTGTGAATATTTTTCTATCAGAATGTAATGTGCCATTAAATTTTCATTTTGGAGGAAATCCAAAGAGATATAATTTTTTTTGACACAAACAAATCATTTTTTTCTACCTATGAATAATATGTTATCTATTCCAACAAGTGTGTGTACTTGTCTAGAACCTTTTCCATGTTTTAAATGTATACTAGCAAAATATTTCCTTTCTTTGATCTAATAAATTTGTTGTTAGTATTGCACTGTGATATCTCCCACATGAAAACAAATTCCACATTTTTTAGCCATTCAAAGTGTTGAATTAAATAACATTGTACTCTTGAGTTCAAGTATATAAAACATAACCCAATATAAAAATATTTCTTTATAATATTCAATAAGTCATGGCTAAATGTACGATTGAAGTTTTGGTAACGTTAATATGAAAATATTGAGTGTTTGGTTGGCGATCTAAATTTAGTGGTCCCTATAACCCCAAAAAATACTCCTCCTAGTATCAATAAATTGCTTCCAAGTGGAATGATAATATCTAAAATAGTCAACCAATATAAGAATTATTTTTCAATAACTGACCAATTACTAATATTTTCTTAAAATAAAGTTATTGACACCATTGTGATGGTTTATGTTAAAAAATTAATCTTGGAATGTACTTTAAAGATCCACTTGATTATGATAAATTCATAGTTGAAAAAATGTTTGGAGAGAATCTCATAGTAGTAAAAATTCTTGTAGCAAAATTCATTTTTTTAATGGTACCTATTTATCAAAAAATCGTGATTAATAAAAAAAATTTAAAACCTTAATATATAGAAATGTTGGAAAAGTACAAAAAAATATTTTTATTTAGATTTAAAGTATGTTTAATAATCCTATTTCGGAATTAAACCAGATATGAATGAGATCATTGAACAAGAATCAATATTAACATCAGATAGTAATGCAAATTGATTAATGCTCACAAAATTTAGTTTATATAAGAAGTGTAAACTAAATTTCATTTATTCCCTGGCTCAATAATTTTCATAGATAAAGATTTTTTTCAAAAAAAATCTTACATCATCTACATGCCCATCAAGGCTAGCTATGTGAACAATGTCACCATAAACCATTTTATAGTTCTAAACTCTTTTTCGCAAAAAAAAAAAAAAAAACATTTGTTGGAACAATAGTTTTTTTTTGAGGTACACCTTTATTTAGTGGGTTGATTGCAATAGTGCTTATAGAATTAAAAATAATTCTATGATCCTTCAAAATCATGGCCAAATTCTTAATTAATATTTTTGCATTTTCTTAGTAATTCTCAGTACCTTAAATAAATAAAGGATAGACACTCACTTTAGCATTTATGAGTAGTTTCATTGAAACTTTTTGTATGTTGACATTTGTATCAAATGTAGACCAAAATACTAATTCAAACTATGAAGATGTAGTTGTTTAAAATTGGTTTAAACATTCTCTTGGTTGTATCTACTTGTTGTTGACTTAGAATATAGTGGTATTATTTCTTAAAGAATGTATTTGAATTAAAAATATTTCTAAGTTTAGAACAAGCAAATGTTTTTTAGAGGCACTACAAACAATAATAATTTTAAGATTCAATTTTACATTTAATTTATTTTTTAATGTTATTATAGTAATATGTCAATTAATGTTTTACTTTCATTCCCATGAATTTACACAAATTTTACATCATTTCCAATCAAAGATACACAAGAATTTAAATTATAATCAAACCATCTGTATTGGTACTTAGTCATGAAGTTTTTGATAATTGATTATTAACTTAAGTAATAATTAATACTTGTTTGTGAGCCAAGTATGACAATTGTCAATGTATGTTCTGATATAGTTGATGTGTTTATCACAACCAATTTCATGTTTTTCTAAAGTTAATCTTGTTATTTATATGTGTATTCTAGCTAATTACTTGTCTCCCATTGAGTTGAAGTTGAGTATTCATTTAATTCATCATCTATGTTCATCATTATTTGTAATGGCTTAATAATTTATACCAACATGAAAACATATAAGTTTAGAATGGGAATTCAAAATTATTAAGATTGGGTGGACACTGGTAACTTCTCAAATGCATCGATAATTCTAATATCTAAAATTAGGGGATGCATATTCTCATAAACAATGCAATGTTATAGATAATTAAGTAGTTAGTAGTATATTATATATTTTAAACTTATGATATAAAGGATTGATTTCAACTATGAGAATAATTTAGTGTGTAACTACACAAATTTTATGATATAGTTATCAAACCATGTACATTCCTAGGGGTTTCATGAGATATTTTTAGTATTTTTTAAGCATCATTTCATTTTTTGTATTTTATACTATGCATATCATTGAAGTCATATTTAATGTTTTAGTAACTTGCATCATATTTATGCCTCCATAAAGTATTAAAACATGGGATGAGTCTATGCTGCATCTTGAAAGGATGTTCCCCTCAAAAATGACAGATCTATCATACTTGAAAGGATGGTTTGATAAGATAATCCCAATGTCAGTTGGCCTTATAATGTCCAAGGGCTTGACGTGTGATTAGTCAAGTTCTTTTCCCACTTCTTCATCTAACCTATATTTTGAATCATGGACACCATAAATGCTAAAGACCACCAACAGTCCCTCGAAACCACCTTCATTATTTAAAATACTATAACATCCTTTAGAAATGATTTCATTATTTTTTTAGCCTTTTCCATGTAGATGCATACAAAATTATGAAACAAGTAAGATTTGAGAACTTAAACAAGAAAGACACACATATACTTAATTGCACTAGACCCATTGCAAGAGAGTAAATATATAATATCACATTGTCTAACATTGGTGACAACATTGAAAAAATATGCAATAATCACCTCTAGACTAAGAGAAATATGGTGTTCTAGTGCTCCCAATGTTCTACCCAACATAAAAGGAAAAAATCATTGACATGCAAAACCATTAGTATCTTCCTTTCTTGGTAGATATTTTTAAATAGTTAATGATACATATAGTTCTAGGAGGTCAATGGAATCCTTTGATTTTACCAAATTATCTTTTGGTTTTTGTCTGAATCCCTTACCCTATTTGATTTTTTTCTTTTTCTCTTTATATTTTTGAATTCCTCATAGAGTTGAACAAAGTGAGTTTCATGCATGTGTTATATTTCTATCACATTTAATACATCTAACCCCAAAAGATCTACTTCTTTAGGAACACATGAATTCAAATAGTTTATAATTTTTACCCTTTAGACTATGGTCTCCTTCACTCTTTTACAATAGGAAACTAAAGTTTCTAATTCACAATAGGGTCAATAGTCACATTCAATAAAACCTTTCCACTAATAACTTTGTCTATGAGCACATCCAATTCTTATAAAAACATATCCCTTGTGCCTCTAAATAAACATGCTGTAAATTTATCTAATGGATTTGGTTTGAAATATGGGTCATTATCTTTCTTAGGGATGAAATATAGCCCACCATTTGTGTAAAGATAAAAAACTAGAACCCATTTTTCTCATATGTCATTATGAAGAATGAGAAATGATAGCTTATCACTAAGGCTATCTAAATTTTATTTTTCAAAAATTATCATAATCTCTTCTTCAAATGCCTATATGAAAACATAAAATCAATTTACATTAATCATAAATATAGAGTAATCAAATCAATATTTTTTTGTTCATTTTATTATTAGTTGACCTAAATTAAATATTTGAAGTAATTTCTAGTTAGCTACCTTTTCATTCTTGAACTAGGGTGTTATGATTTTTTCCATGATCCACAATGCCCTGCATTTGTACAACTGGTCAATAAAGTTTATTAGAACCCATGTTTTATTGGCTATATTTTGTTGTTTTTATATACTGATTACTTGATTTATTGTAGTTTTGGAAAAACTAATATGAGATGACATTTATTTTAATCTATCATGAAAAAAAAACAAACTCATGTTTTTTAGAATGATTTTCATAGTTACGATTATGTTATTCATCAATGACGTAAAATTTAGTCTCTAGATATTGTAATTCATGCTTGAGCTTAATGTCCAAGATATCACTAGTTAATTTTTTGAAGGGAAATAATATTGCCTTCCATTTAAGAGTCATAATATTACACAACATTGAGCTAAATAGTCTATCAACACTGACAAGATTAAGGGATTGATACTGGTACTTAGGAGGAATTTGGTGGCAACATTCAACTTCAATATTGAATGATTATTATTGAATAGGAAAAGTTGAATCTATTAAGATGTTGAAGATTCACTTTTCTTAAATTCATTTTTGGCTTGCTCTTAGCTCTTGGAAGTATGATACTAAAGTTTTTTTTTCAACTTCGCCCATAGTTTCCTCCTCATATATGTAAACATTTTTGAATGAAAATTTTTCTTTCCCAAATTTTTGTTCATGTTCAAGTGGTGGGTGATAAATGAAGTTAATGTATATGGTAAAGTATTCTAAATGCTAGTTTAATTATATTAGAAATAATTCCACTAGTTTCCACTCTAGTGGTATCTCTATTTGTAAATGATTCAATTTTCCAACCATAAGAATAGAAAGAATCTTTTTGATGTTTTTCCAAAGGAGCCATGCCACTTATTATATGTAATGAAACCTCTAACTCCATTTTAATAATTTGGAATAAGAAGACATTATTATCTATGTGCTCCACCTGAACCCCTATTATATTTTTTGAAATGTATTTCATGTTTAGCACTATCATAACTTCTTGACGTTCTCCTGACATTGAATGAAATAACCAAAGGTCATTGTGATAATTATATGGAGAGTATATTGATACAAACCACTCTTCATCTCTTTTATCCCATTTTAATGTAACTTCAGTAACTAAAATATCTCGGTAGGGAACACTACCCATAATAGCATTTATAATTCTTATTCTAAGAAGTTAGTCATAAAGTGTTAGTTTAAATATATCATGATGACATTTGAAATATGACATGTTTTTAAACCATGTAAAAACAAATTATATAGACTCATTAGTCATCAGATCATAATTTTTTTGAATAGTTATTAATTAAATCTCTAAAGTCTTGACATAGGATTGATAGAAAAACATAAACATCCATTATTATTGGACACTTATTGATAATATTCTTATACATTTTAAATCAAGTCTATAGGAATAATATGAACATTAGAGGCCTATATTCTTAATATATAGTGTAGATTACACAAGTTAAGAGTACAAGGGATGCTTCTTATAATATTTTTATGGAAGTTTTCCCATTATCTCATGCTAAAGTGGTGATAGTTAGTGCATATGTCTACCTAAAATGAGTTGTTATCTATTTTAAATAATATTGATGATTTATCTTATTTTTCTAAAAAGTTAATATATGTGCATATTAACAACATTATAATTATTTACAAATAACCCAAAACATTTATTGGTTTATGACATGCTTCATCACTATATAATAATATTGACACATAATTTATATAAAAGATAAGAATATTAGAACATAAGCTATATAAAAGATAAGAATATTGGCTTCCTAATAAGAATATTGTAATCCTAATAATAAGAATATTAAATTCCATAGGTACAATTGTGATATAAAATATTATTTATAATACATTCTTGTAGAATGGGCACATGTCCATTATAAAAAAGATAAGAATATTGGATTCCTAATAATTGATATTTACTTAATTATTCTTAGATATTTTATGGTGATGGCCCTAATGAATAGACTTCATTGGAGCCCCAACTATTTTATAATTTGATGAGAACTAGGTCCAAATATTGTCTATGATCATGTATGCCAAGGGTATCCAATCATTAGGAGAAGTAATTAGTTTTAATATCACACATTATAGGGTTGTCCTCAACATGCCATATCCTCATTTCTACATGCTTTCATATTTGGTCTTTGCTATGTGTACCTATATTTGTATATTCTTGTGTAGAATGGGCACATGCCCATTCCACTCAAGTCTATATGAATATTTTCATATTGGTATATTGATTTACTAATTGATCATTTATTATATTATTATATTCTTGAGTAGAATGTGCATGCGACCATTATACACAAGATAAGATTATTACCTTCATAATTGATAGCTAACTATATCCTTATATTCTTACAAATAATGATATTGGATTCCTAATTAGTTTCTTATATTATTGTAATATATTCTTGTACATGCCTCTTTTATATAACCTCACATCCACACACACATAAAGTAATTACATAATCTAAATAAAAATGAAATATTGCATGGGGGTTTTAGCTTTTTAATTTTTCACCTTCAAAAAGGGGATCCTCGGTTCATTGTTTACAACAACATCCTCTTGATAAAAAAAGCCCCATCTTAACCACAAATTTATTTAACAACCTTATTCATAGGTTGAATATTTATATTTATATTTATGGTAGTGAGGGTTTATTACCAGCTAATCCAATTCATGGGTTGGTAGTTGTCTTGCTAGTAATTTGGCTCCCACTTTTATAAACACCTATCCATAAATTGTGTGGCTAAGTCATATCTCGAGCCTCTCAACTTTGAAATTGTGTGGTTGAGTCATGTGTTGATCCACTCAACCCTTTCAATAATTAATTACATAATCTTTGTCATTGAGTATAAAGGTAAGCTAAAAAATCCTTCAGTCATACCACAACATGAGACATATGCAAACATACTTTATGATATTTATAGTTCTTCACAACATCACACAAAATGTAATAGATAAGAATATACATGAAGAAGATATGAGCCTTTTGACACTTTGATAGTAATATTGTAATTATTTTTTATAGTGAATTGAAGGGAGAATAGATCAATCCATATTTATATCCTGATCATGTACTTAAGTTAAATATTTAGGGTTGGTAGCTATCTTGCCGGTACTTTTGTGCTCATTTTCTAAAATAACTATCCATCAATCACATGGGTGAGTCACATATCAAGCTTTTCAACTCTAAAATTACATGGCTAAGTCATGCGTCGATCCACTCAACCCTATCAACAAGGAATCTCTTTGTCACAAGGTTAAATTTAGTGGGATATATTAAAAAATCCATGGAGGTTCCTAAGAGAATCAGATTTGTAATGGTGGTGAATCAGTTTGGAAGGTGTATAGTTATATAGGTAAATCATGTGATGCCATGTGTTGAACTGTATAAGGTTGATTAGGTTTTTTTGACCCTTAAACAAATGTATTATTTCAAAACTAGATGAGCATCAACATGCTATAGGTGAACACTGGTACAGTGTAGATGGATGCTAGAATGATGAAAATGAATGCCAATATGATGCATACGAATGTCGACATGATATAGATGAATATTGGAATGATGCAAAAAAATACCAACACAATGCAAATGAATGTTAGATTGATGTAGATAAATATTGGTATGGTGTAGATGAATGCTGACATGATGTAGATAAATGTTGGCTTGATGTAGATAAACACTGGCATGATGTAGAATAATGCCAACATGATGTAAATGAATGTCAGCATGATACATATAAATGTTAGCATGATGTGTACAAGCATTAACATGCTATAGATGAATGATGACATGTTGTAGATGAACGTCAACATATTGTAGATGAACATCAACATGTTTTCAGTGAATGCCTACATGATGCTGGTGAGTTCCTACACTCTACAGGTGGGTACTTATGTTTCATGTCAAAAAAAATCCATGTTGTACTAGCATGAGTCTAAACCATATGTCTTAGCATTGGTTATCTACATGGTAGACCCAAGTGTCTGTATGCTACTGATGTGGACCACTCAATCATAATAATATGCATTCAATGAATACCCATGTCATGCAAATGTTTTACCTTATCCCATGAAGTGCCTATAAAAGTACCAAATGCACCTCATTTTACACTTTTTTCTCATTTCGTACTCTCCTTCCATTCTTGATCTTTTTCATCTTAACTTTTACAAACCTATTTTTTCATCTTGGTTATACTCACCACCCATGGTTTCCATTTCCTAAACCTCATCCAGTGTAGGTGCAAGTGGAGGCACAGATGGAAACCCAAAAATCACTTTACAAAATTTATAATGCATAATCATCCAAAGGATTCTATATGAAGAAAAAACATACAACATGTGGGTGAACCTTGTAAGTTCAATGACGTTATCTACATGTCATAATATGAGAAATATATCTATTTGCTAAATTTTCTATTGTAAAGCTTCGATACTACTTCCTCCTCATTTAAAATGACCTTGGGTTCTCTGAATATTTCATTTGGAATCCATCCAGAGATATCCATAGAATGATAGGTATACCTTACAAGGATGGGGACTTGGTCACAACAAAGGCCTTGCTAAATGATGAGGACAAAAAATATTTGGAGTTCCATTATGCACTATAGCTAGATGGTATATATTTTAAAATTTATAATTACTCATTTTTGATTAGTTTTACTTGTGTTATCTCTTACTTGTTAATTATTTTACAAATCCTCAATGCCATAGTAAAATGGGGATGAGAGTTGAATGTGTGAAAAATCTTTTTTTGTTGGGGATGCTTTAGCTTTTCCAAACAAGAATTATTTTGTAGGGTAGACCATCTGACATTTCATTCAGGGCTCTAGTATATATTCTTCATACTCTAGATGCTCAACCATTTGAATAGTTGAATTTTAATTTAAAAAAAATTAAAGATGATTTAAAATTTGATTTATGCAATGAACATAATTAGATTTCCTATTGAAATTATATTATTACATTGCACCAAAAAGCAATTTTGGATTTGCAAGAAATGACTGTTCTATCAACTCTCAATCCCATAATGCTTATCAATGTACTCTCCCTTGAAGCACAAGATGTTAGTTGGATTTGTTGTTTGAGGCTTTGAGATTTATACTATAATTATTTCAAATAATTATATAAATATTAATCTAGTTAATTTAAAAAAAAATATTTTTATTGCAGAAAAAATTAAATGAAACAATTGCTAGAAGAAATGTAGTAACTAAGGGATGTTAACCTCCTAAGGCCACGACATAAACGAACATGGAGGAAGATGAAAAATTGACTCTACAAGTGCCCAAATAGTAATTGATAAGAATAAAATGAATTTAGAGTTTAATTACACCTCCAACAAATCCCTCCACTTGTATTATTGGTATATCTTCATAAACTAGCCTTGCTTTGATTGAATTAACAAAAATGATAATTTTATCATTGTAATATTATAATACTATTTTATATATACAATAATTAAATATGTATTGAAAACATCAGGGGGTCTATCAGACCTTTGAGAGTTCAAGAGAAACAACAACAATAGTATCAAGGTACACTAAATAAAACTAGGTTTTTTAATTTTTACTATATGCTAATTTAATATTAGATTTATTTTATTTGTCATTTTAGTGATTTTACTTCCCATTTATAGGTTGTTCTTTTCAATGGAAAAAACCACCACCACCACCACCACCACCACCACCACCTCATCCTGGCCCTATAAATACTGTAGTTGGGAAACATTTTTTTATCCCAGCTCAAAGTGGTGGCATTGTTTAGGTTGTAACATAGATTTTCAGAACTTTTTGCTTGATGGTCTACCTAATGCAATGGGAACCATAATTCTTCATGAAATTGATCTAGATGAAGTGTATTTGGGCATCAATAGTGGCACACCCATGGATTTTTCAACCTGCATGATATGATATAGAATTCTCAGCCCTCAGAGCCTTCATAATAACTTCATATGCCTAGTTCTCCACTTAGCAACACCAAAGGTAGTCTTGTATAGGAGATTCCCCAAACAGTGACCAACATATTTTTTTCTCAATTTATAATTTATAGGCAAAGAATACTAAAGCTTATGTTAATGATTTTATTCTTCCAAACCTTGATGATTTAAGAACATGGGAGAATCAGGCAAAATTACTAATTCAAAAAATAAATACCCAATTCTACAACTATAGTCAACATAATCAATTGTACACAATAGTGGAGCATAAACTAACAAAAAATGATATTTTATTCAACCAAGAAGTTTATATAAGTGTTGTGGTAAATAATATATTTAATGATGATGTTATTTATATAATGTTAAACATGCTTGATAACTTAAATACAAAAGCCCAAGCGTACTATAACAAATGGGCAAAAAACAAAAGCCTTGTGGATCTTGTTAATGTGGAAAAAAAAAATTTCTTTATGGTTTTTTGAAATTAAACTTTATTTTAAAACATTTAAATAATTAAATGTTGTTTGATCATTTACAATCAAAGTATAAAAATCTAAAGAACCGAGTTGCTATCCTTGACATGCATATGAATAATGTATGTAAAAGTATTTCTGCATCAATTTATTTCAAGGAGAAACTTGTTTTATTGAATAAGAATAATAATACATTGAAGAAAATAATTAGAGAAAATATCTTGGATCCTAATGTTTTATTTGGATAGAAAGTTGAAGTGAACTCGTCATTGCTTTCAGTGAGAAATTCTACTATAGAAGAACAAACAACTTTTGCCAATATCCATTTTGTAGTGAAATATCTTACAAAATATGGGATCCCGATCCTTATGGATAGGACAACCACTACCAACCAAAAAAAATTGGAAATACAACTTAATAAACAATGATACTTGAGCTCAAAAATTATTTTATAATTACTTATGTTTTGTAATTAATGGAAACTGAGGATTGAGCTCAAAGCCTCGAGTTGTTTTGTGCTTATATTTTGTAATTAATAGAAAATTATGGATTCTTTACTCATATTAGGCTATGATGTGTAATAATTTACTACAATGTTCAATTGGTTTAATTTATTGTAAATTTGGTTTCAAATCTATTAAAATATTATTTACCATAAATTTTGATTTAACAATGTAAATTTAATTTAAAAGGTCAAACAATATGAACAAATAAAAAAATGAACATTTACTATTTTTTACAACTCACAATGTAAAGAATGATAAAGAATACTATGCAAAATGCTAAAGATAGGATTATATCAATTAAGCATTTCATAAACAACTTAACTCAAATTGAATCAATTAAGCATTTCATAAACACCTTAACTCAAATTGAATCAATTAAGCATTTCATAAACAATGTAATATATTGACTAATTAAACACCATAAATATTGTTCAATAGTTTTTATATACATATTACAATGTTAAAAACTAACACTCATGTATCTCAAACAACCCTTTGGTAACCTGTGCTTCATCACTGACATTTGTATGTCCTATCTCCCTTCCATTTTCAATTTCACTATCTTAATTTGTAGTTGTATTCATGACACATATTATTTTAGTTAGATTACTCCAAATTGAAATTGATCTATCATATGGAAACACATCCACTTCATAACCTAAAACATACAACCTTAAACATGTCTAAAGATTTTTATCTGATCTATTCTAAAGCCCTAATTTAACAAAAGATAATGCACTAAATACCCTTTCATCTTCTACAGATTGCAAAATCATTTTTTGGCATAATTCATATAATCAAAAATATTCATTGGTTTCTTCTTGTAGAAAGTAATGTGATACAATTGCTTCCATAGCCTTGTGATAGAACTTGTTTCTGTTGGTTTAGTTAACAATCGATATTGTTCAACCAATATAATTCCAAAAAGGATTGACTATTTTTTCAATAAATGATTTTGTAAAATACCATTAACTTCCTCTCCTTTGATTTCCATAAACTTACTAAAATGTTTGATGAGAGTACCCATTTATTTGATAAAAAAATTACTTGTTCTTTCTTCACCATCTACATTGTTCCAAAATGTAAGATTCACCACCCCAATGGCTTCAAGCAACTCATCATTTTGAAAATGATCTCAAATTTTAGTAGATAATTTTTTTGAAATGTCTCTCAATTTCATTTGTGTCTCACATATGACATTATCATATAGAACCCTTGTTATAGGCACTTCTTCAAATTCTAATCCAACTACATTAGCTCATATTTAGAGAGTGTGTAATGGTATCTCCTTTCCATTAACAAAAATACAAATATGATCATGAATATTGAATTTTAAATAGTTTTAAGGGTCATTTATATTTTTTAAAGTTTCCCAACTCTCAAATATTGGTCCCTTAAAACTTTCATTCAAGTAGTATAATATATCAAGTAATAGACAAACCTATTTCCTGAACCATATGAAGTCAAAAATATATATTGATCTCTTTGTTAGTTATCCAAATAGCACCCAATATAGGTCAAATTTGTTCAAGTCTAATCCATACCTAGATTAACATGGGAATGGTCTAAGACTATGGGATGCTTATAACTAGATCAAACCTCTAGGATTTTTTATGAGTCTAGCTCCTTAGATTTTATAATTTGGAGCTTTGCTTCTAAAACCTTAAAATTAGTTGGGGTGTAAAAAATTAAGAGTTTGCATGAAGTAAAAACTATTCTAATGTGTGGTGATGTACCAAGAATTTATCAAACCTACTCTTGAACTCGAACTCTTTAACACACTAATGGACTATCAAAGAAACTAATGCAATGCTTACTATAGTTTATTTTTAACAATATTTCATAAATGGGTCATTTTGATGCACTAAAACTAGGGAGAAATGAAAATAAGGTCTAGTTGGAGACACTTAAATTCAGTTGTTCATTATATCTTTTATAGATCAATGCCAAGGCACATTATATGACCTAAAAATAAAGTTTTTAGCACTTGGGTTGAGCTTGGACATGCAAAAGGAAGATAAAAATCACATTTTCATATTAAACAAACACAAAACATCAAATATATATTATCAAATGACTGTAAAAAACTCTATTCACTACTCTAAGAGGTGTCAAATACAATTCTAGTAGAGTCTAGTCGTACAAGCTTGAGGGATACAAAATAATAGCTCAAAGGCTATATTTATAGAAGAAAGGAAACAAGAGATAAGGATATTTTGTGCTTAAAAAGGAATCAAATGAGATCAAATACATTTGAAAAGCTGTTACAACTACCTCCATAAATCAAGTTCACTCAAACCCTTCTTGATTGATCCAAGTCACTCCAGTCCATTACATCATTACATTATTATCTTTGTGATGGTCTATGGGATCCATAATGGTAGGATAAAGTAATATTTAGTTTGTCCTAATGTGAAACTACTCATGACTAGTTTGTTGATGTGTGCCAAAGTGGAGAGAGGAGTCACTTTCATGTAGTTGGCTATGGTGACTAAGTCGTTGAAGTCTATGTGTTTGCCTTCATTTTTCATGCCATTTTCCACTTATTACTCATAATGAGTACTATATCCTCATACCTTAAAATTGATATAACTACACCATATTTACTTTGAGTGGTAGTTTATCAAGTCATGATTAGAATCCCCTACCATATCTTATTTATTTACCCCTATGGAATCTTAATTTCACTATCTGATCCCAAAATATCCACTTTTGCCCCAATATAGATCATTATCAAGCTCAATTATATTTAAAATTGCTCACATTGGTCACAAAATAACCATTTGACCTCTGTCTAAGTTACTTGGGCTCACCTTCATTTGATTAGTTGTCAAAAATTGACTTGACTCATTGACATATTAACTCATCTCACTCTATCAATTTTGATCTATACAAATGATCATGAGTCATTGATATCTATCGATTGAACGTGATGTTGAGACTTGTCATGCACACATTTGATTTTTATATTCGTTAACCCATTTGACCTTTGCTTATAGTTATATTTGAATGCTTGATCAAATGTCAACCATTGATCTATTGGGATCCACTGTTTGAAAGCTAATGGTTAGTTCATGATCATAAAATTAACATCCTCACTTTTATTAAATGACATTCATGTGACCATCATTGACATCCTATAGACCATCAAATTTGATATCAAATGAATTTATATAAAAAAATATGTTAGCATGAAAATCTTATGCTTTTGACCAGCTTTAAAGGCTTGGATTTTGAAGTACAAAAGTCATGGAGGCACCAAATTTTTAGAAGATGTTCTTGAGGCTAAAAGGAATGAACCCATGTGATCTAGTGGTCCTGAGAGCCTTCTAAGTGTGTCTATAAAATGCTCAATTTGATTGGTCCATTCATTCTTGCATGTCATCTTGATGATGGCCTAGTTAATTTGGCCAAGTATGGGAAACTTAGTAAAATCTAACTAAGGATCCAAATTTGAACATGCATAACTTATACCACGCTTTGGTGGATGATTTAAAACTTAGCACATAGTAATTAGGGACCAAGATGAACAAACCCATATGATAATTTTATCCTAAAATTTTCACACATGTGAGATATGGCCTTGTTAATATGCCCACTCAGTTCAATTTGAATTCCTTTGTAAAATGGCCTAAGTATGGAAAATTAGCAAATTTTGTATGAGAGGCCAACTTTGAGTCTTCATATATTATGATGCACTTTAGTGGATGACCAAAAACTTGGTGCATATGTTCTTGGGACTAATGTGAATGAACTCATGTGACCATTTTCCCTAACTCATCCACATGTGTCAATTGTGATATTAACAAAGTGCCTACTTAGAATTTCTACCACTAGACTCAAGATGTCTAGATGAACATAATGAAGAACTAGATGAAAAAGATGCACTTTCATACTCATTCCAAGCACTCTTGAAATTTTAAAGGGTCTCTACAATATATCCATCTACTCATCCATTAACAACCTGATCCATATGGGTACAAACTTGGTATGTGGGTCAAAAAATTGGCCAACATCTTTGATGACTCAGCTGGCTTGACTAGCCTGTTGGTCATAGAATCCAAACATTGATCAAGCTTGCTTATGATGACTAATCAAATGAGAAGATAATTATAAATAAAATATTCTTGACTTTTGGAAACACTTTTTAGAGTAATGGGGGGAAAAATAAAAAATTAATAAAAGACAAAGAAATAATCTAAACAAAAAATAGAATAACTAAAAATAACAATGTGTAAAAGCACTTGGAGAAAAAATAGACCTATCTACTTATGTACAAGGGGAAAGATATGAAACTAGTAGTAAAACTTGAGATACCTCTCATTGATAGGGATGGGAAGGCTCTCTCCATTCAATCTATCAAGCTCAAAGGCATTACTCTCTTTGCAACTTGTGATGACATAAGGTCCACTCTAAAGGCCATCAAACTTGGAGCGTTTTCCTAGTTTGACATGGTTCTAATCCCATTTTAGGACTATGTCACCTTGCTAGAATGTCTTTGATCAAATATTTTTGTCAAAATTCATCTTGAATTATTGCTAGTTAGACCACATGGTATGCATAGCATCACCCCTTATTTATTCTAATTCTCTTAGTTCATTTATTCTGACCTCCATTGCATCACTTTCTAGAAGCTCTAGTTGGTGTGCAAGCTCCAAAGCTAGAAGCTTCAATGAAATTGGTAGCGTTTAATCTCTTTCATAGACTAAGAGATAAGGTGAATTATTAATGGACTTCTTAGGGTTAATTATATTATCCCAAAAAATATTCTTTATCTTTGTATGCCAAGACCTCTGATTATCTTCCAGTGTTCTTTTGATGATTCAAATCATATTTTTGTTAGTGGACTCAACAACTCCATTACCCTCTAGATATTAATTTGATGAATATGTTAGATAGATACCTTGCTCAAGAGCCCACTTCCATAACTTTATAATTCTAAGATCCAAACTATTGTTTGATATTATGGTGGAAGTTGCTTCAAAATAGTTGATTAGGATCTCATAAAAATCAAGTATAGAGTTATCATTTACTTCCTTCAAGGGAATTACTTCCACCCATTTGGCGAAGTAGTCTATAGTTGTCAAGACCCACTTATGTACAACATTAGATGGAGGATTAATAATTCTAATGAAGTTTAAATCCCATTTAATGAAAGGCTATTTAACATGAATATGCTTCAATAACATATCAGCTAGTTTCTATTGCCCTGTAAACATTGCACATTTTGAACACTTCCTAATCTATGTATGTGTATCTATGAATAACTTTGGCCAAAATTAACTAGCTATAACAATTTTTGTAGCTATGGTCTAGGATACAAAATGGTCCCCTAAAGTACTATCATGAAATTACTTGAGAAGCTTATCAAATTATTTAGTTTTAATGCATCTTAAGAGCATACCTCCAATGTCTTTTTTGAACAACATTCCATCAATCATAATGTATGACACTGATTATAGCCTGAAGTGTCTTCTTTGTGATGCAATGAAACCCATTGGACACTCTCCTATTTAGAGAAATCTAGTAATATCCTATGTCCAACTAGATGGAAGGGTAGCTTCATCTTCCTGTTGAGTGTCTTGAATTACCAAAACTGTCTCCTTTTCTTGTCTCACATCTTCTACAAGATGTTCACACAATCCGTTACCTTAGATTATATTTATGACCTTGAATTCAATGTCATACTCCATACACTTATTAACCCATGCAAATCTCTTTTTATTTAAGTCTCTATTGAGGATAAAGTCTTTCACACTTGGATGAGCCATCATTAGTATAATCTTATTGCTTGAAACTAGATGCTTGAATTTCCTCAAAACTCTTACAACAGTAAGTACATATTTTTCAACAAATTTATATATTTTTTCATAACCTTTCAAAGATTGGTTGAAGAAATCAATAGGTTGTTCCATAACTTCATCATTCTTCTCTATAAGCATAGCTGAACTTGCATCTAATGTAGAGAAGGCGTACAAATAGAAATCTTTATTGAAATTTAGATTTATAAGAGTTGGGGCATGAGATATAGCCTCCTTGATGGATTAAAAGCTTCTCTTACCTTATTTTATCCATGTAAAGTCTTTTCCTTTTCTCAACATATGAGTGAGAGACTTGACCATCTATGTAAAGCCTGAAATGAACCTCCTAATGAAGTTGTTCTTGCCCAAGAAGCTTTGCAATCCTTTTTTGTGTTTAGGTAGTGATAAAGTAAGGATTGATTTTATCCTCTTTGTATCAATGGAAAGACCATATTTGGACACCACATGCCCAAGAATTCTTCCTTCATGCAATGGAAAAATGCATCTCTTTGGATTTAAAGAAACTCCAAATTATCTGCATCTATCAAAAAAGCTCTCAAGTGCATTACATGATCATTAAGATTCTTTGAAAAAACTATTATATCATTAATATAGACTAAAACCATATAATTCAAAAGACCATGAAAATCAACATCCATTATTCTTTAGAAGGTGGCTATAGCATTAAAGAGTCTAAAGGGCATTTTAAAATATGCATAGGTGCCCTATTTTGTAGTGAAGGTAGTCTTATGCCTATCTTCCTCTTTGACCATGATCTAATTGTAGCTATAATAGCCATCAAGTAATGAGAACATTTGAGAACTTTCCACCTTTTATAGAATTTGATCCATGGAAGGTAGTGGGTAATGATCCTTTAGGGACACCTTATTGAGGTCCCAAAAGTCAACACATAAACAAATCTCTCCATTCTTTTTCCTCACTAGCACAAGGTTTGCCACCCATGAGGAATGATTAATTGGAAATATTATCCTTGATTCAATAAATTTAAAGAGCTCTTTTCTCATGAGGTACTCCACCCTTAGGTTGATAATCCCCTATTTTTGCCTCACTAGCTTGGCATTACTTTCTAATTCAATGGTGTGTTGTGTAAGTTTGGGGTAAAATTCCTTCAAGTCTTTGTACTCCCAAGTAAATATATCAGAAAATTCTTGGCACAAAGCAACAAATGCATCTCTTTCCTTTGATGTATTGAACTTTCCTAGCTTTATAAAATTGTCCTTAAATATATCTATCTTTTCATATTGTTCTTCCTTAGTTGAGATGCATAATTTCCCTTTTCTTACTTGGTCATAGTCATTGAAGATGATTTCTAATGTCACAATCCCTTTGGGTAGCTTGTTAGACCTCAGTTGTACTATTTGATCATCATATTGGTTTTGGAACTTGTCTTGGTTCATATGGAAGAATTTTGCCTCTTGCATTAGAAAACATATGATTTGATCATCATTGTCAAAGACCTACCAACTCACCTCATTTTGAGGTAAAACTGATCTACATATAACCTTGACCTTATCTTGGCTTTGGTTTTTTTTTACTCCTTTTGCTATCTCATATTGGGCACCAATGGTAACAAGCCTATCTACATGTTGGTTTGCTTCTCATGGTATGGACTGGATATTAAATACCAAGAAATCCTCCATGAGGTCCCATACCTAGTGCTTATAGGCTTTTAAATGGTGATTATTGTTTGCACTTAGGCACATTTTTTATTGCACTATGAGATCATTGTTACCCTTGAATTGGAGGAGTTTGACACATGTCTTTCTTGCTTCTTAAAACCCATGCAAAAGAGCTTCATATTCAACTATATTTGAGGTGCAATTAAATTAGAGTCTTATAGTAGAATGGTAATTTTGACCTAAGGGTGAAATTATCATGACTCCCACTCCACTCCCATTATTTGACCTTGAGCCATCAAAGAACAAAGTTCATGTACCATCCTCTTCTTGAGCAGTGTTAGTTAAGGAAAGTATTGTAACACCTTCCTCACACATACAATACACTCATAAGCCTACCTATTTAATGTTGTTATATGGATCAAATCTATGAATCTCAACTCCCCATTCATCTTAGTATAGATCTAAGATGCATTTAAGATGATCATGGGGTTATTTTTCAATAACCTCCTCAACCTATTGAAATATGGCATAGTTGGTATTTGCAAGATTAGGCATATAGGGTTCTAGGTGGAACCTAGAGATAGGCTCAGATCTTATAGTGACTTTGGTCTAGGTATGACCAATTATATGAAAAATATCCCCAAATATTATTAGTAAACTCCCTAGATAAGCATAAGTAAAAATATGGAGGTAGGTCTACCACTATTACATCTTGATTAATGACACAATTTAGACAAGTTGCTAATATAATCTGTAGATCTTTCAAGATGCCTACTATCTTGTAGGGGAGACATCCAATTGGAGAACACCTTTTTTGTTAGGCACATATTTGAGTCTAATATTGTCTACTATGGATTTAAACATCACCGAGGTTGAAACATTTGATTCGATCATGTAATTGTGTACTAAACAATCCCTTATGATGACTGATAGATAAAATGGGGGAGGCTTAACAACCTTATAAGGATGAAAAACATTTTGAGATTGAATTTTTCTTGGAATTTTATTGGGAATTGAGCTAAGGGATTGGTTAGGATGACTATTATTGATGAAAATAATGTTTACTTTATCACCTATCTTTTACACATGAGAAATTTTGGACATATCTTGCTAGAGAGTCTCCTTTTGCCTCAAGATAGACAAAGCATCATACATGGACATAGTTGCATTAGACTTATTCAAATGATCTATGATATTAAAGGGAAGATTAATACCTTTAGACTGCACCTTAGAATTAGGAACATCACTTGACATTTGAGTACCATGAGGAACAAAGGGGGACTTTTGCTGCTATCCATGAGGTTGGGTCACTTATTGATTTATAGGAGCTTTAAAAACTATGTCTGAAGAAGTAGGTTGCTAACTAGTTTGTGGAGATGATGAATAAATATTAGATTACCCCAAGTTGTCCTCAAACATCCTCTTCTTAGCCTTTGTTTGAGTTGTAATTGGTTCATTTGTCTTTTGTGAAACGTGTCCCATATTAGCTTCTACATGCTCAAACACATATTCCCCTTATTTAAAATTCATGCATGTGGTGTCAACTGGTGATTTAACCATGATTCTTTGTTTTTGTCTTTGAGATTTTGATAATGACATGGTAGGCATGATGTCTTGACTTGTTTAGGGGGTTTGTGGTGGAGGAGGCATCATATCATGACCTTGAAATGAAGGAGTGTGCTAATTTTTGACCAAATTTTAGACCTTTAGGCAAAAATTAGGCACCCCTAATTACAAAAAATCATCCAAGTCTATATCTTTGGCCAAGTCTAGTACTTAGCTTTTCTTTGGAAGAAGTGTTCTTTGACAAGCCACAATAAATTTATAAGTCTAGTTATCTTAGAAGGTTTGTTTTGGTCTTTTGATAAGTGTTAATTCTTTTGAAGGTCTTATTTTTGGATTTGTTGTTTAAGTGTCAGAATTCTTTTAGACAAATTGTCTGAAGTAATTTTACCGAAGGGTATGTTACAACTTTTTTGAAGGGTATCTTTTATCTGGAAAATGTCCACTTCACTTTTCTGAAAGGTACTTTACAAATTCTTTGAAAGGGTACTTCAATTTTATTGAAGGGTACTTTCCTTTTGGGAAAAGGTCCACTTCAATTTTTTTAAAGGATCATTTACAACTTTATCGAAAGGCATTTTCTTTGGAAAATGGTCACTTTCATTTTTCCAAAGGGTTACTTGCATTTTTTTTGAAAGGACACTTACAACTTTTCTGAAGGACTTTTTTAGGCTAATTGGACACTTATATTTTTTCCAGAAGAGGTCATTTTCAAAAGGTTTGAAAGGAATTTTCTTGAAGAAATGGTCACTTACATTTTTATTGAGGATACTTTGCTATTTTTTTTAAGGACACTTGCCTTTCTGAGGGATACCTTCAAACTTTTTTTCAAGGATGTTTTCAACAAGTTGAAGGGCACTTTAATTTTGTGAAGGGCACTTAATAGAAAATACAAAAGAATTCTCTTGAGAAAATTGTTCACAAAAATTGTCCAAACAAAAGTCCAAAGGAATTATTTTGATGAAATGGACCAAATAGAAATTTTAAAGGGACACTTACAAGAAGTTGAAGGGATGTTCATTTCAGAAAGGGTCTTTTTCACTTTGCTGAAGGGTCATTTTAAAGAACCAAAAGGGCCAAACTTAAAGTTTAAAAGAATTCTTTTGGAAATATTGTCTGAGGAATTCTTTCAAAAAACTTGTCCTATACAAAAGAAGCAAAAGGGTAAACAAAAAATGACAATGGGAAAAATGTTTGAAGAAAATACCTGAAGAGTGATGACCCATAAAAAATAAATTTTAGACTTTGAAAACTAGCCATTGGAGTTTAAAAGAAAAGCTCGGTGAGAACCTGAAGGCAGAAAAGAGATGACAAATAGAAAAATGTAACTGAGGTTTTGGTTTAATTATAACTAATATAACTAATGCTTTTGGTTTAGTTGTAACTCATTGTAACTGATCCATTTGATGAAATGTCATAACTCACCCACTTCTCTCCCATGTAGATGTAATTGATTCTTTCAAGATGACACATGTCCAAGTGACCCTTGTACTTCCTTTAATTACTCTACCTCTCAAGGCTATATATATGCATTTTCTTAGCTCATTTTGCAACCTCCATTGGTTATTAGAAAAACTCTACCTAGATTTGTACTTGTAGAACTCTTGAAGAAATATATACAAGTGATTTTTCCATTCACACATTATATTATTGAGTATAGGTTTGAATCTTGTTGATAATGACTAGTGAAATGATTGATTTTCTAGCATGTCAATCTATGGTCACTTACCAATGTGCAAAAGGGGTGTTATTGTAGGTCTCTATTAGTATTATTTACTAAGAGTATAAGAGTCTTATAAGTGGTATATATTTATTCTCTTCATGGAATCATTCGTCACCCTCCTAAGTGTCAAGTACCTTCCTGAATCTAACTTACAAAATACTAATACAATAATGTCTTTTTATTGTGAGTTTGTGTGAAACATCCTTGTTTACCTTTAAGTAGTGGATTTTCAGTCAAATAGGAGGATAATACATATTGATGCATCATGGTTTTATTTTCTTAGTTATTTTTCTTAAACCTTTTCTTACAAAATTGATAAATTAGAGATACCTTAAAAGGTGCATCAAGGGTAGCTAGCCGCTAATCTAGAGATTCATCTCAATGAAATTATCACCCACAACAAGAGAGATGATTCCATTTTTCCACTTAGATGAGAAGAGATGAGCATCTCCTCAAGGGTGTAAATCCAAGCATTAACACTACCAACGAGGGTCTTGATACATTTCTCCAATAGTGGCCATCACCATCTCATTGGATGGTCCCTCTGATTGCCATTGACCTTCTTGAACATAATTATTTTGAGTTGGCACAACATCTCTAGAATTAGTTGGAGCATTAGGATCATATTGCCTTGACTAAGGTTTCTTCCCTTGTCCTTACTAATTAGATTAATAAGGTGGCCTATTGTACTGATAATTTTGATTAGTATTTTGGTATGGCTTATATGGTGGGGTTTTTTCCTTCTCCATTCTAACCAACTTATTGTTTTTAGATTTGAGAAGACTCTCTATCTTCCTTAGTCTTTTAGTTTGCTCACATTCTATTTGATAAAACTTTGTTAAATCTAGAACTATAATAATAGTTGGGGTAAGAGGATGTATCTCTGAGAAGAGAGGTATTAGTGGCCTTGGAGCCAACTTGCTTGCTTGTATAAGGTAATTTTCAACCTTAATTGCTACTTCAAAAGCTCCAAGTAGGGTGTTCCCTCTCATGGATTGAACCATCATAGATACATATAAATTAAGAGCCTTCAAATAATATAGAAAATCATAATTGGGCATAGGCTTGATCACTACAAGAATTTTATCCTAGGTCTTCTAGAATCTGTAGTTGAAATCCACCATGAATTCATGATTGAATCTCTTGATTATTGTAAGCTACTCCACAAGTGAAAGATGATAACTCTTGTCCTCAAAGTGCTTACAAAGGACCTCTCCAAACTCATCTTAGCTATTAATTGATGCAAGGGATAATCTTATGTACCACTGAAGTGCTTTCCCTTTGAAAGAAGTTGTTAACAACCTTATTGCTACATTTTCCTAAGTCACATGATGCACTGAACATAGGTTAGGAATATCTACAATATGTTATATAGGAGTAACTAGATTTTATCCTATATAATAGGTAAGAGCCTTCAAAGTTGAGACTAGAATATCATCCCATTGAGTAAGATTCAGAGGACTACCACCATTGAATGCCACAAAGGCTTGCCTTCTAGGAACAACCATCTGAGGTATGGGAACTATAACAAAGTTTGGCTGAACAATACTAGCTTGAATAAGAGAATTTTGGGTAACAAAAATGAGAACAAGATGGGCAGGTGTAGGTTTTGACTGAGAGGTTTTATTCTTCTTTGTTAATTAGATAGGTAGCTCAGATAAATCTATCTCTTTCTCTTTTGCAAAGGATTTGGTGATAACTCCTAGGGGCATGAAAAAAATATGTAAATCTAGAAATGAAACTTTGGAATTTTCTACTATAATCAAATATTCAAAATTATGTAAATAGGTGGTTCCACCAGGCATGCCAAAACTATTAGCTATCCAAATAACACCCAATAAAGGTTAGATTTATTCAAGTTTGACCCATACCTAGACTAACATGGGAATGGTCTAAGGCTATGGGATGCCTATAACTAGACCAAACCTCTAGGATTTTTTATGAGGCTAGTTCCTCATATTTTATTATTTGGACCTTTTATTTTAAAACCTTAAAATTGGTTGGGGTGAAAATAATTAAGAAGTTTTCATGAAGTAAGACCTATTTTAATATGTGGTGACGCACCAAGAATTTATCAAATCCACTCTTGAACTCAAATTCTTTAACACACTAATGGACTATGAAAGAAACTAATGTAATTCTTACTTTATTTTATATGCAAAAATATTTTATATAGAGGTGATTTTGATGCATTCAAACTAGGGAGAAATAAAAATGAGGTCTGGTTGGAGAACTTAAATTTGATTGCCCACTATATCTTTGAGAGATCATTGCCATGAAACATTATATGACCTGTAGAGAAAGTTGTAAGTACTTAGGTTTATCTTGGACATGCAAAAGGAACATAAAAATCATATTTTAATATTAAACAAACACAAAACACTAAATACAAATTAGCAAATGAATTTAAAATACTCTATTCACTACTCCAAGAGGTGTCAAATATAATTCTAGAAGAGTCTAGTCGTACCAGCCTGAAGGATCCAAAATAATAGCTCAAAATCTATATTTATAGAAGAAAAGAAGTAAGAAAGAGGGATATTTTGTGCTCAAAATGGAATAAAATGATCTCAAATCCATTTGAAAAGTTGTTACAACTACCTTCCTAATTGATCTAGGTCACTCCAGTTTGTTGTATCATTACATTATTATCTCTATGATGCTCCATGGTGGATAAAATAATGGGATCAAGTCATTTTTACTTTTTCCTAATGTGAAACCACTCATGAATATTTTTTTGATGCATGCCAAAGTGGAGAGAGGAGTCACTTTCATGCAACTGGCTCTGATGACTAAGTTATTGAAGTTTACGTGTCTGCCTTCATTTTCCATGCCATTTATCACTTGTTAATCATTATGAGGACCAGATTCTCATAATTTGAAATTTATAGAGCTGTGTCATCTATACTTTGAGTATTGGTTCATTGATTCATGATTAAAAACCCCTACCATATCTTATTTATCTACCCTTATGGAATCTTAATGGCACCATTTGATCCCAAAATATTCATTCTTGGCCCAATCTGGTTCATGATCAAGCTCAGTTATGTTTAAAATTCTTGCCTTGGTAAAAAATTGACCCTTATAAATTTGTATAAGTCACCTGGGCTCACCTTCATTTGATCAGCCATAAAAAACTGGTTTGGCTCATTGACATATTGACTCATCTTGCTCCATCAATTTCAATTTGTATGAATGCCCATGAATCATTGATCCTTTACTAGTTGAATGTGATATTAAAAATTGTCATGGATGCATTTAATTTTAAGATTTTTTAACCCTTTTGACCTCTACTTATTGTTAGATTTGAATGCTCAATCAAACACCAACTGTTGATCTGCTAGGACCCACTATTTGAAAGCCAATGGCTAGTTCATGATCTTAAAATTGATGTCCTCACTCCCTTAAAATGAAGTTCACATGACCATCATTGATGTATTATAAACCATCAAATTTAATCTTAAATTTATTCCATTTGCTCTATCTAAAAATTGATGTTAGCGTGAATGTCTTGTGCTTTTGACCAACTTTAAAGGCTTGAATCTTGAAGTGCAAAAGTCATTGAGGCACAAAATTTTTAGGAGATGTTGTTGAGGCTAAAAGGAATGAATTCATGTAATCTACTTATCCTAGGAGCATTTTAAATGTGTCTATAAAATTCTCAAGTTGACTAGTCCATTCATTTCCACATGACATCCTAATGGCAGTCTAGTTCATTTGGCTAAATATGGGAAACTTAGTGAGATTTGATTGAGGAGCCAAATTTGAACAACATAAATTATACCAAAATTAAATGAATGACCTTAAAATTATCACATATCAATTAGGGACCAAGATAAATAAACCCATATGATCACTTTTTCTTAAAACTACCACACATGTGAGATATGGCTTTGTATGCCCACTCGGTTCAATTTAAACTCCTTTACAAAATGGCTAAGTATGGAAACTTAGTAAATTTTGTGTGAGAGGACAACTTTGAGACTTTATATCTTCTAATTTACTTTGATAGATGACCAAAAAATTGGTTCATATGCTCTTGGGACTAATGTGAATAAACACATGTGACCATTTTTCCTAACTCATCTACATGTGGAAATTGTGGTGTTAGCAAAATGCCTACTTAGAATTTCTACCACTAGACTCAAGATGTCTAGATGAACATAATGAAGAACTAGATGAAAACCATGCACTTTCATACTCATTCCAAGCACTCTTGACATTACAAAGGGTCTCTTCAACCTGACCATCTATTCATCCATTAGTAGCCTGATCCATATGGGTGTAAGCTTGTTATGTGGGCCAAAAAATTGTCTTATATTTGTTAAAGTTTCCCAAATCTCAAATATTAGTCATTTAAAACTTTCATTCGAGTAGTATAATATATCAAACAATAGACAAACCTATTTCCTCAACCATATGAATTCAACAATATATATTGATCTTTCTTGTGCATGTTTTGTCAAACAATGCATTTCCTTCAACATGGGCAGAATGCCACATAATGTTGGAAAAATTTTGAATTTTGTCAAATGGTTCAATAAATATTTTGCCTTATCAACCTCTATCCTATACTTAAACATAACACTAACCAAGTATTGATATTATTCAAATATTTTGCATACAGGTTCATACATTAAAATCCATTTAGTATCGACATCTTTTAATAGTTTTTTTCCAGTAGTCACTCCAATTATTTTTTTTTGAAAATTGAAAAACCTTTTTGGACTGCATAACATGTACACATGAAAATCAAGGATAAGTTCCTCCACTTTTATGGCATTTTTGAATGTGCTTAAAATTTTATAAGCAATATTCATTCTATGTGCCATGCAATAGATTGGAGTCATATATGGGGCAACTAATGTTTGCAGGTGAAAACACAAACCTATTATATTCCCCTACATTATTGATGCACCATCTATACCAACAACACACCAAATTAGTACATATATCATGGTAATTCATCCCAACAATGTCCATCAAATTAGAAATAACTAATTTGCAAAGGTTTTCAATATTATAATTTTTAATAATTTTATGTACAGATAAAAGGTGAGGTTAACTTGAATGATTTTGAAATGTATATACATGCATGCATAACCATGGAACATTGTCAACCACTATTACCTCATCAATGGAAAGTGGTATAAACCTTGCTGATTTTACACTTTTTTTCAAATCCTCCTTTTCAATCATTGTGATGCATTTTGCCATCTCCCAAGCACTGGTATCTGACCAATTCAAATGTGGAATGTTGTGCAATATAATATGCTAAAATAAAATCTTGTAATCTAAAAAATCAGAGATTGGTCTTCCTCTTTTCAAAATGTGATATAAAGTTGAAAATTATATATTTTTGGAAAGCAAATTAGATTGAGAAACTTTTTTGAATTGAGCTTTGATTGTTCCTCCTTTATCAATAGGGTACCATTGATGTTTCTTACGATTATGATACTCTATTGTGTAACATTGATGTATGCACTCTTTTGCATTTTTTCATCTCACTATTTTTTTGATATTTCCATCTTTGTTTGTTATCGATTCATATATTTTACCATAATGTTTCTCAATTGTGTCCAACTTGAGCTATATATTGTGGTCCTTTCCATGTTTCCAACTACATATTGTGTATTTACATTTTGTTGGTATGTCAGTAATTTTTTTGGATATATAGGTTCAATAAAGGTATTTAGATGCCCACTCATGCTGAAATGACCTTCCAATTGTCCATGTATTTTTCTTCTTCTAAATAGTTTTTTTTGTGCCTTTTTTAGCTAGAGATTATTTTGGCTTCATAGAAATATCATCTAAAGATTGTGTTGGGTGAGTAGATATCTCATTTGGTGTTAGGAACTCATCATTGACATCAATACCTATGATGTCATATTTTCAAATTATTTGAATTTAGTGACATAGTTGGTATTTCTTTTTGATTGAGTTCTTTCAGGGGAGGTATATATATTCAAAAGCTTTATACAAGTCTTCAATAATTTTATCATTGAGTTCTACAGGCAAAATTTATGTAGATTTTAATAAATGCCAATACTAAAGTATAAATAAATAAAAATCATTAAATAAACTAATATTTATAATTTATTACCTATGTTTGGCATTTCATTCCCAAGTTCATCTATAGATTTAGGGATATCTTGGATACCATCATTAATGGGTTCCACATGCAATATTGTTATAGACCTTGTAATTATTATTGAATCTTTAAAAGAATATTTAATTAATTAGAAAAGGTATTTTATAATTTACTACCTCCATTTGGCATTTAAAATTCATACCCAGGTATGTCTTCTTGTGGAGACATTTAATCAAAAGAGTTATCAGTGGGTTATGCATGTAAAATAATTTTAGATATTTTAATTATTTTTTAACATTAACACAAGCCAATAAATAAAAAACACTAGTTAATTGAAAATTTAATACCTATGTTTGGTGTCTGGTTAAAAAAATATAATAGATTGTTTTATTTTTCAAATTTCTTGAAGGCCTTAACATTTTTAGTAGAAGCTATATAATCAAGCCTACAGATTCATGGATGAAACATGACTAATAGTGAAATGAATATGGTTGACAAAAAACAAATACACTTGATAGATGAATAAGGAATAATGATAGTAATGAAACATGAGGGCATCCTATGATAGCCTACAGGTACCTAATAATAACGTGTAGGTTCTCGACTATATCCTACTATCGTCTATTGGTAGCCTATTGTCATTCAATGATAACCTAAGGTTATCTGATGGCATTCTATATTCATCTGATGATAGTTTATGGTCAGCCAATGGTAGCTTATGGTCATCTGATTGGAGCTTATGGTCTTGTGACTGTAACTTATGGTCACATGATGGTACTTAAAGAGCATTAAATGAAATTATAGTTAAACATACTAAACAATTATATTGTAAAAAAATCATTGCATACCTTCTAGAAACTATTGACTCTTGAATCCCTCTTGGGACTAAAATACAAACCACTAATTTTTTTTCTAAATTTTTCCAAATCCCTATGACACCTTGTAGTTGTACTATTACCCAATGGTATATTACTGTTGTTTGATGGTGTGTGACTAGAATAGTGGACTTTAAAGGTTTCTATTCTCTAACAGTATGTGATGAATGCCTCCAAATTGGATTTTGAGGTACTGTCAAATTATATTTATACGGAGAAATTTGTATTCAAATGTAGGTGAATCTATACTCAAAATTAACTTTGACCTCAAAAAATTAGGTGATCCCGCTCGGTTGGCCACTCCACAAAAATTTCCAAATGTCAACTTCAACAAATGGAATATTCATATATTAATGAAGGTTCACCACTAAAAAAATATTGCTTTATCATTGAGTATAAAATTAAATAATATAAACCTCTACTTATATTGTGGCATTAAACATCTACATACATTCTTCACAATATTGATAGTGATCTTTAACATCCCTTAGAACATAATAGAGAATAATATTCATGAAGAGGATAATATACAATTATAAAGGATATGAAAAAATTCCTTCCTTGAAAACTAACCTCATATAAATTAGAGATTCGAGGCCTGGTCATATCAACATATGTTGACATAAAAGTAATGTCAAATCATGAATTCATAGTTCAATGTTCTAGACATGATGACATGTAGAGAAAGTTTCAAGTTATATTAGTTATCATGTCCTATAAATCTTATTATATGATAAGTCAAATCACATAAAAGGATTTAATATCTTATAAGTATTCTTTATTAGTATCTCTAAATGGTTACATAAGATAGATCAATACAAAAATATGATAGATTCAATGATATTTCATCTATCTATTTTACTAAGTATAAATACAATGCTATACTATGATGTTCACATCATTTCCATCTGTCACTTTGATTTGTGTAGATCCATAGGATGCCATGAGGAGAAAGATACATCATGGTAAATGCATGTGTTCAGACTTCAAGTATTAAATAGTGAAAAGAGGAAGACAATAGATAAAAAGAATACACAATTTGAATCTAGTAAATAATGGATTGAAAGATTAAAAAAATAAAATAAAGGATAGTAGTGCATGGTCCTATAAATATAGCCAAGAAAAATAAGTAGGGATGAGTGAGTCGAGCATGAATGCTATGGAATTTTATGCCACATGCTTAAGATAAATGGGCAAGTTGACCAACTAGAATTAAAATAGATACATAAATGATGCCAAGAGAATGATAAATCACACCATATCAAATAAAAACATAAACCACCATGTGGGGAATTAATCAACCAAATGCAAGAAACATGTAATTAAAACACATAATATCATTAATGTGACATAACGATCCATAAAAACTAATGCGATGGATAAGACAAGTACAACCAATAAAGAAAGGCCATGTGAACAAGATGGTTGATGCATGAACACCAAGAAATTTTATCATGATCTATGTCACTACCTAAAACTAAGGATGAATATACAAGACCAGATCTAACCTCACTTTAATTCCTCAAATATTTATAAGCATTGAAACTCTATGAAAAATTTATAGCTACATTTGAGACTGTGAGATATACAACACAACATAGTGTAGGAAAAATGGTTGCTCCAATCTTTGTGGACACAAAAACACTCGATTGCCAAAAATCAAAGAATGTTCCACTAAAAGATTTAGCACCAAATCTAGAGGGATCATTTTACAAGCTACCATATAAGGTTTATCTCCTTGAGTATACATTTAAATACGTTCATGTACATATGAAATAAGTGGACCATACTAGAATAAAGGAAAACCAGACAAAAATCATACATGATATATTGAAAAAAAGAAGTGGGATGGGAACCCTTAAGTAAAAATAATACCATAGATGAAGCTCAATGTCTGGGAAATATTTCCTTACTTTGTGCTAGAAGATATTATAATCAAAATTTTACTTAGTCGAGTGCATAATGGTATTTTCTTCCTCAACCAATTTCATGTCATTACTACCAAAGACATTGAAAGAGTAATCAAGATGATGAATGAAGGAAATGGTGTTATGAAGTACACAAAGAAGGGTTTAAAAAAACATTAGTAGATACCAATTATCTCAAAGATACTATAATAAAATGTGGCATCGAATTATCAACCATTCACAATGTCACCTACAGATATAAAGTCAAAACAATAACATGGAAAATATACTTTACCAATAGGCAAGATGCCATAATCCATAAGACAACAATGGTGGTGTTTGATATGATGTCAATGAAGACTAAATTAAACCTCTATCAAGGCCTATTGGATAAATTCAATGCCAAAATTCATAATATCAAGAGAGGTGAGCATGATTTAAGATATGGGTCTTTATTACTTTGCTTAGTTAAGTACTACACAAACACCCTCCTAGAAAAAATGAAAAAAATAGAATGGGATAAAATAATGACCATAGGATAACAAGTCAAAAGTCATCTGGAGACTATCATAAAAAAACAAGATTTTTTTATCATTATTATGTGAAGAACTAATTTAAAAAAAACCCTCAATTCATGGCATCATATTTACCTACAAATAGTAGATAAATACAATAAAGAGTTTTAATTTACTACCACCATTGACAATATATATATCTACGCATATGATCAACAACAAAAATTTTCCCCCCATTATAGTATGAAGTGTCAAATAACAACATCAAACAAAATATTCCCATCATCTAGTCCTTTCCATGAGTCTTAGGGAAGTTTGGTCTAGCTGACATGCAATACACTATGGAAGAGTTAGTGATGAAATTACTAGAAGCATCATCTATTAGTAGAATAGTAAAAGAGGATGAAGACATAGATGAATCCATGATAAAAAAAACACCACAAAGAAAAATAAGGGATAACAGGTTTGGTTCCAAGTTTAAAAATAAAAAATATATCAGAGGATGTATAGGCACCTAAAAAGGGTAATCCAATGTAGTCCATTAGAATAGATAGGAGATCCATGGGTGGTAGGTTTATTCACACAATAAAACTAAGAACACATCACCCACCATTAATAGCTAATATGCTACCCAAAAATAAATAAAAATAAAAGAGCAAAATGGAGAAATAGCTCCCCACACATTCATATCTAAGTATTGAAGAATCTCCCATTGATGTCCCTAATATATAGGTCATAGTAGTGACATCATTAGACATGAAGAGTGGAGAATAAATAAATACAAACCAAGCCACATATATCATGTCGGCTAAAGACTAAAAAGAATCCTTTGAATCCTTAGGCAAGGTAAATGACAAACAAAGGGAAAAAGAAAAGAAATAAAAAAAGAGGCCACAACAAAAGAATAATTAGAACCCAAAAATAAAGCTCAAATAAATGTCATGGCCAAATAAAAAGTAGTCGAGACATTAATGGAAAAGAAAAGGAAATAAAAAAACAAAAATAAAAAGAACAATAGGAAAAAATAAGAAAAATAACAAAAGAAGAAAGAACAAAAGGAGAAAGAGGAAAAGGAGAAAGAAGAGATATAAAAAAGGATTAAAGAGTATAAAAATAAAAAATAATAGAAAATAGAGGAAGAGAAAAAAGAAAAAGGAAACAAAGGATGTTGCCATCCTAGTTGAAGAAAAGAGAAAGAAAAAGGTGGTAGAGGAATGCACCCTCCAAGTTAAAGAAGTGAAAAAGAAATAAGTGGCAGAAGAAGCTATTCAAATAATATATGAAAAGAAGGTGACTAAGGATTTTTCCAAAGATATCGACGACACATAAAAATAATGTAAAACAAAAATTGGACCAAACATACTTGCACAAACACCAAAACTACTATTTTTTCCCAAGCAACCAATTTATACTCCACCTTCTACTTCAACTCAAAAATTAACCACCATTCCATCCACCCTCAGTCTAAACCCCCAAGATTCCCTCACCCAAAGTAAAGCTATTTTGTCCCAATGTCAAAAAATCAACACCATTTTTTTGTCTTCCACCATTATCGAAATAATGCCACAAGGAAATAATATCAAGCTACATGAATTAACCTCTAGTAAAACAAATAATTTGGGAAGTATATTTCAAGAGAATACACCATATGATTAGATGCTAAGATGAATAATATTAGAGGAAACACTACAACATGCCATTTACATGAAGGTAAAAGTTAGGCCATAATTTGAAATAGATTAAAAGCTACAAATCACTCAATGGTTCATTGAAACTTTGAAAATTTTGATCAAATATTAGAATGTCACTGTAGAAGAGAGGAAAATTATTAGGGATAGTTTAATATAAGATTTCAAACTTTAAAAACCTACTAATCCCTTCGAGGAGAACAAATAAAACCACACTATAGTCAAATAACATATTGCTTCTCTACTTGAATTAATATAAGATGTCGATTCATATTTTTGCTTTCAATTTTGCGTGGATAATGACAACACTAGAGGAAAATAATTCCTTATAAATCCTTGAGTAATAATTAAACCAAGATAAGACCCAATATGATATTTATAAATATCTCATAGGCATAGAGAGGGAAAGGATTTTGGCACTAGAGGAAAATTCTATGAGAAACAATAACAAAGAGCAAAACTAATCATTAAGCATGAATAATCAAGAGACCTAATAAATAATTTCATGATAAAATTGGATAAGGTTAAAAATTAAATGGAGATATCATTCAATACTATTATAACTCATTCTTCGCCTAATGACATCATTGAACTAACTCAAGAAAATATATACAATTAGAATAGAAAGCTCAACTAGTCACCGATTACCTCACAAAATGGAAAAACTTCAAGATTGATCTTTTCAATAAACATCAAAAATTATTCCATAAGGCCCAATTCCTTAACCAATTTTTTGGTATTATTCAAATTTGGGTTGTCTCAAGGAGGAGACAAAATTTTAAGTTTGGAGATAGTGTTGGCAAGTTTATTGTAGAAATTCTATAGTAAATCATGGGGGTCTATGGTTGTACCATGGCATTATTCATAACATAGACATTTAGAAAAGCATAGCTTCTATCTCGAGGCATCCTATGGAACTACATAGATCAAAACAATAGATGGAAATTATGTGACCATTGGAGTATATCATTGTATTTAGACTTAGTAAAATAGATAGATGTAATATTATCAAAGCTATCATATTTTTGTAATGATCTATCACATGTAACTATTTGGAGATATTAATAATGAATAATTAAGAGATCTTAAATAATTTTGTGTTATGTGAATAATTTTACAATATTGTTAAGAAGATATGATAACTAATATAAATGGATACTTTCTATACATGTTATCATGTCTAGAACATCGAACTATGAATTCACAAGTTTTATGTTGTTTTCATGTCAAAAAAATGAGTGAATTTTGGTAGAGGATAAAAAATGATAATAAAACACCCATTGCATAAAATGGACCTTCAAGATCAGGCTCACACATTTAATCAATTTTCCCACCTTAGTATGTTATAAATTATCACATGTAAACACTTTGATTATACCAATGATAACTATATACAAAATTATGAATCTATATAATTATATGTATTATTTTTCATTATGTTAAATATTATATATTAATTAAATATAACTAGATACTTTATATAATGTTAGCATAGTATGAAACATAAAACCATGAATTCATAGTCTGGCATTAGTTAGAGTTATGGAAACTAATGCAGACACTTAAGAAAATGTGCAAGTTGACCGCTACAACTCCCTAGGTGGATACATGAATCCTATCCAATATAGAAGAAATAAAATTGCATTAAACTAAATAATTAAAACCTCCAAGTGGATCACCTCTCAAATAGATATCATAAAAACAAAAAGATAAAATATGAAATAATATGCCCAGAATGATCATGGTGGAAAGGATGGGCAAGATATTTTTATGACACATCCATCTGCTATAAATGACTAGCTCAAAAAAATAAAACATTCATGATCAAAAATAAATTCATCAAGGTATCTCAATCCATTCCCCCATGAACTAAAAACTACTAAAAGTACTAAAAATATAGCCAACAACTCTTCCTATTTCACGAAGATTTCCAATCACCAATTTTTTGTAGAAAATTTTATAGTAACATTATCAATTAAGTGATCCACAACAAAGAAGAGAGAAAAATAAATTGCCACCCAAATTTTTTTTGATCCTAGAACCTTCTTCTTGTACTCAACATACCCCCTTTCTTTTTTTTGAATAGGGACCCACTATATTCTGAAAGGTCTAGGCCTATTTTTAAAATTTTCTTTCATAGATATTTATATGTGCACCTAACTTCACTATATGGTATAAATGCAAATGGACATTTTTACATGTTTATCTTTATTCAAACTAACTTATTAATACTCTTCAAAATATTTGTATATACACATGTTTTTATAACATGCACAATAATTATAAAGCCTCAATATTTGCATATTTTACCTATTGCTAAAAGTGTTCTCAATGGAAATTATGTCATCATAACTTTTGTTCAAAAGTCAATCTTCATCATTTTTAGATCCTTTTCACCTATGTTAACTCTTAGATTTTTTTTTTTTTTTGGAACTTTTATTCATAGGTTTTTATTGGACTTTTGGTCTTTGGCATTCACATTTATCATAGACTCTATTTAGAACTCTAGTACTTCACAACTTTTGCACTTTGACAAAAGTGTTTGACATTTACATCTTCAAGGAAAGTGGTCAACATTTTTTATTCAAAATTTGGTCTTCAGTAAAAGTGTTTGGTGAATTTTTTTGACAAAACTAGATGAAAAAATCTTTCAAAAGTGGTATTCATAACTTTTGGTTTAGAAGGCCTCAGTAAATAATTGGTCTTCATAAAAAATGTTTTGAATTTACATTTCAAAACTTTTGATTCAGAACTTGGCTTTCAACAAAGGAAAATTTCATAGCCTTTGTAAAATATATCCATCATTGGTCTATAGAACTTTTATTTACAATATGTGTTTACTTCAAAATAATTTGGGTTGACCCTATTCTATTGCAACATCCAACACCTGACTACTAAGATCCTCCATGACACAGTTGAAAAGAATGAAAAGAGAAACAAGATGACACTTGTAAAAAGAAAAATCATGGAATTCCTCTAAATATCTATAAGGTTTACGTGGCATACCCTCTAAAATAAAGTGGAAAAGTTTGAATTAAATGAGTAAAACAATTTTAAAGACATTGGGAATTAATGGGGCACATATTGGAATTGAATATTGAAAGCTATGTAAATGAATTGAACGTGAACATCATTCCCATTGATCACTAAAAAATTTGAGTTAAATTACATCCTTGAGAGAACTTGAAGCCTTAGCCACCTACATTCAAACTATGAATTGATTCTAGAAGAGCTAATCCATTAAGTTAAATAACTTGAACTTTATGATCCTAGAAAATTAGTAATGGCTTATTCATCCAAGACATTTAGGGGAGTCAAACCACCTTTCAAGTTTTCAATAAAATACTCTATCGAGTATATAGACATTATTTTTGATTTGATAGTGTTCAATGATGAATATCCGAACTACTTAGCTCTATGGGACATAATTGAAAAGGTGGATGCTCATACATGTGAATAAAATTTAACACCAGCATAGAGGTAATTGGATTCATATTTTATCCAAATCAAGTGACAAGTAAAACACTTTGTAGCAATCAAATTTAAGTAAATTCCATGTATTGACCTATTACAGAACTTATTCTTTACAGGAAAGGTAACTAGGGGAACTTTTATACATCACGTGGAGCATAAAATTGACCTCGACTGCATTTCAAGTGACACCTTCCAAAGTTACCTATCCTTGCCTATTGTAAATTTTACATTTGATTTGCATAAAGTTGTAACATGGAATAAGAACAATTCAATTGATAAAACATCAAGAAAGGGAATCATCCCTAGTGAAACCATCATCTTTATGGAAAAGTCGTGAATACCTATAACCAAGATTTAGATGGGAGTCTGAATTAGAATAAACATTTTAAATAGGTTATATGGCTACCCTAGCATCTACATTATTCACCTAGAGTGGGTTCCATTAATAGTTATTGATGACCTTAGAGCTAACCTTTGCCTTGAGAGAGATAATTAACCCCAGGTTGCATGATCAAGTATTATGCAAAGATAAGATTCCTATGGGAGGAAATTTATACACTATGTATTACCTCTTAGAAGTAATCATGAGAATAGTTATGTACATAATGGATTGATTTGTAAACTAAATCCATATTACATCAAAAATCAAATATGTGAATATTACTCATTCATGCACATATACACCTACATAAGAAATATATTTAGAATTGTACAGGATGTGTATGCTTAGGTATGAAGGGCTATCCATGAGTCATCACTACCCAAATTATAAAAAAAAATTAAAATACATTGATGCCAAAAGGAGACTATTGGCTCTACCTTGATTATATAGTCATCAGGGTCATAGGGCACACAATTACCCCACTACATCTCATAAATTATGTGCTAGATAAATTAGCTAAGTAGGAGATCACATACCAATTATGGTGGGGAATTGATGAGGATTTGAAGAAGAATAATAAGATCTCATTTCATGGCTCTCATTTGATGATCAACAAAATGTGTTATGTTAACCCAAAGTATTTTGGAGAGGTTGGCAAATTTATGGAATATTATTCATTGGCTACCCTACCACATAGATATTGTGAACCACATGGTTGGACTCAAAATCACATCCAAAATCCTAGTATTCTATATAAACATGAAGCTTAAAAATATGACTTTATTTTGAATTCTAAGAGTGATGCTCAGGTCTTAGAGAGGGCTTGAATGACTAGATTGAATGATTAGATTTTGAAAATAATCCAAGGAGAGCCCTCAATTTCAATTGTAGATGCACATTTAGGCTTCTACCTATATGTGGATGGGATGAAATAGAATTATGGAATAATACACCCTCTAAACCATCATTGGATGAAGGGGAAACATCTCAAACACCACCCATTATGATGACTATAGTGAAGTAAGATCTTGGGGTGAAAGAGGTTCCTAGCATTACAAGTTTCCTTGGAAGAGAAGAGGAGCCAATTTATATAGTATTTTCAGATTTTGAAGAACATAATCCTTCTACTACCAATTCAACTCATGTGACTGTAATCATGTAAGTCCTAACTTCCCCCACTCAGATGGATTCTTCCTAAAATGAAAAGGTAACTATTTATTACAAGAGGAAACCTAGAGCCCAATTACCTCCTGTGAGCACAACTATTGATACATCATCTATAGAAACACCCATAGGGAATGAGAATCTATCTACAAGAAGTGACCTCATTGATGAAGATGAGGAAGAAGAGGTGTAAAAATCATAATTCTTGAGCCTCCAAAGAACTAAATTAAAATCACCACTTGAAGTAGAAGAATTAGGTGAGGGTGTAGTTCCAATTGTCTTCTCAGCTTGTCTTATTTCTACAATTCCAATTATGTCAATTATTTATCCTATGTATGTTAGTTCATTTGATCTTATTTATCTCAGTCTTTGTGTCCTACTATCCCTAGTTTTTCTCAAATTGGAAGTTATTTCTTATAGTCCTATTTTATCCATAATCCCAACTTTTTTTATAATTCTAATTGTTTCCTCAACATCTATTATTCCCTCTTTCACTATTTTTACCTCCACCATTCCCTTAATTGCCCTTAAGCCTAGAAAAGGTCATACAAATAAAACTAGGGGAGCATTGGTAAGTTCACAATGACATGTATCTTCCACCCAATAGGACTTAACAATTCCTTCTTCCAATCCCACCCAAACTACCATTGTAGTATTATCTAAGACGACTAGGAAGAAAAAGCCAATATAAATAGTCCACCCTATGCCCCAATATGGTGGTGTTGACTAGTCAAATATCATTTGGCCATAATACTAGACCCCTTATATGTAAAATCCTTGAACAAACCTACAGGGGACCTGTTAGATGAAACTGTAGCCAAGGACACTTAGCCAATAGACTCATCTCAATTGGTGATCGCATAGTGGGCCTCAAACTTAGAAGCTCAAGCCTCTCAATGGTCAAATTTCACAATAACTGAGCTTCCCACTATAAATTCAATCTTTGATAAATATACAGGGAGTATCCAAAGGGTAAAGAAGAGGAATATTGAATATGATGATGGTAGGGGCATACTCTTAGAAGAGAGACAAGATGTCTTCTTTCTTTCCAATAGAAAGAATAAGAAACTAGAGTAGTCTCCTTATAATAAATATTTTAAATCCTATTTGGAAACATAGGAAACTTTGCTTGAAATTCATGAAGGGACCAAAGAAGTGAGAAGAGAGCTTAAGAAATAATTGGATCAAGTCTAGGAACAACAACAAAACATTCATATTCCTGGATAAATTGAGAGAGATGAATAGAGCGTAGCCTTGAGGTTATATAATATTTTGGATTCTATTACTTTAATGAGGGATGAATTAGCCTCCTATATCATTGAAATAACATAATTGTTTAATTCTTTGAAATAAGATGAAAACAAATTGAAATTCCTTGATTTTTACACAACAAATAAGGCTTACAACCATTTGAACTTGATAACACCATTGGAGGCATCCAATGCCCTCAATTTGATTTTCATCTAAACATAGGAGAAAGATAATTGGTAATAGGTGTAGAGGTAATAATAACAAAATTTATAGAGCATGAGAACCTAATTTTATATATTTTAGATGAGTTGAAGCTTTCTTAGTCTAGGGATGTTACAGGGAAATTAATAAATAGAGCTGGTTTTGATCAAGTCCTCTAACAGGCTTCAACAAATTTTAAATAGAATCTTCAAGGGGTAACATTGGAATAAATGTAGGTTGAGATCAATTTTTTAAGAAATAAGGTTACATAAGTTAAAATATTCTATACTAATTTAAGAGAAACCAAGGTATAACATGCACATTTAATGGATCAATCAAGTAGGGTACATTAACTGCCACTTTTGAACATGGACATTATTAGATTTCAACATGGGGTTAGCTTCAAGTATTATTTGGAATTGGAGGTAAGAAATAAGGCTAAATTCATAGGTTCCAAGTCAATTCCACCTTCTATCTTGACTCCACCATCAACTTTAGTGCCCCCCACCATGTCAAGTATAGCCATGCAATCATTGAGTTTGAATAAGCCTTAATTATCAAAATTTAATTTTATATGTAATTTAACATGTAAGATTAGTCAAAGTAATTATAGTTTAATAATATTTCACACATGCATTTTGTAGTTATCTTGAGCAATTTGTAAGCATGGACATGTTGTATGACAACATGCATGTAAATCTATTTTGGATATAGTTGTGATCAACTATTATTGTACATGCAATTTTTAGCATCAAATTAGAACTAAGGTTTTGATTAGTAACATGTAACATAGAGTTTTTCATGAATTTTTAGGATGAGGTGACCCCTCCCCAAGTCTATTTATACATGTAAATCCCTCATTTCAAAGTGTTGGAAAATTATCTATACAAGATGAAGTCATTTTTGATTATCATGAAATTGTGTAGATGCATTTACATTCCAATTTTATGTATTTAAGTGTTTATTTCCTTGGTTATTTTGATTCAATAACTCAAAGTGTGTAATAGATATGGATAATTCCTTTTGTTATCATTGATATCTATTGATTCTAGATGTGAAATAACTATTAAATAATTATCAAATGTTATTGATCATAAGCAAATAGGTTGACTATCTTAATTTTTATAGTGTGTAGAAATGTCTTCCTTTGATATATTCTTTTAGGTGTGAGCCAAAAATTCCCTAGATACGTTTCTAATCTAATCTATAATATCTTGAGTAAGGGTTTGCATGCTTAGATTGCTATTCCAACCTGCATGCTCAAATTGCTATTCCAACACCTAGGTATTTAACCCCTACCTTCAACTCATGCCTTGGAGTGGATTTTACCTTAATTGATATCCTAAAATGTTATATGATACCTCATTAAATCTAAGGGTGTGTATATGACCTACATTAATAGGTAAAAGATGATGCTAGAAGGAGGGCCACTTGTGTGCCTTCTTTAGTGAGAGGTTATCCCCTACAGTTGAGTTACACTAGAGATACACAAGAGAGTTACCAAGTATAGGGCTCAATCCAATATTTTGGTTTCACCTTTGTCAATACATCAAAGGTATAGATCTGTACCAGCTATTCCTATAATACTATGGTCTAGGGTACCTTATCCAATAAGAAATATCTATCCTATTAATCGTCTTATGTCCCAACCACCTTGGTTAGTCAGATCTACTATTACTACCCCAAGATATGTTCAAAATTTACCAAGGAATTTATAGAAGTATCTACCTTATTTTCCCCCCAAGAGGAAGAACAATAGAGGAATATATCAAGTATTTCAAGGTTATTTTAAGGTTAATGAATTTTACTGATGAAGATGTTGCATGCATACTTTTCCCAATCAAATTGTAGGATGCTGCCTATGATTAATACCTCAATATTCAATAAAACTCAATTAATTCTTGGAATGTATGTCATAACACTTTTCTTGCCCAATTTGGAAAAGTTACTATCCCTATTTTGGTGCATCAAAATTTCACCAGTATGAAGAGGGAGCCTAATGAGCTAATTTAATCTTTTAAGCTAGATTTCAAAATATGTACACTTGAATGGGCTTAGTGTATAAACCAAATAAATTTTTAGCATTGGAGAAGTACAAGAATGCCTTGGATCCAATAACTATAGTGTTTCTATGAAGAGTTGTTGCTACCAACACTCTAGCATTAGCATATGAAGAAGCTATCAATATTTGATATATAGTTAAATCTTCATGTACTAGGCACCCATAATATCAATGCCAATTTTCTAGCTTTCAATCAAGTGCCTCATGTGAATCAAAATTTTCTTGCATATGATGAAAATTAGTTATATGCATTGTCCCCTTTGATTTAATAGACACCAAATCATAATTATTGTTAAATGAATAGTCATGTACAGATAAATGGTCATCAACAAAAAAAAATTCAATCACATCTAATATTGTACTTTCCTAGGGTGTGGATTCAACCAAATTAGAATTAGATTCTATAAAAATAATGGTTCAAAATATGAGTAATGAATTCTTGAGAATGCAAAAAAAGATGGGTAATACTACTATCTAAAATAATAATCAAAATTCTAGGTTTCAAAGATACAATAGACCTTTCAATAAATCTACAAATAATACATAGCAGTAACAACCTAATAAATTAATAAAAAATCAATATAGTGGAAGCATCTCTACTCAATTAGTGTAGAGTTCATAATACAACACAACATGTTGAACTTAAATGTATTGAATTTTGTGCGACATTTGAGATCTTGTAAAGGGAGATGGTGATGTAGTATTTGCTGAATAACCCACCAGAGTTCTACCCTAAATTTGGTTCTTCAAATACCACTATGGTATTTAAAACTCACAAGTCTCTTTTCCCAAGTGATGATGACAATGAACTTGAGGATAATTATGATGAGATATATACCTTCCAATAGTACCAAAAGGGTAATTATAACTTGAGGAACAAGTAACCCTTCACAATGTCTACTCCTCTAAATAATACCACTATTCCACCAAATCCTAACACTAATAATAATCTACCTCCCCCAAAAGGGAATGATCATCCCCATAATAAGGAGTAACAGATCAAAGGAGGGTATAATATTATTAAAGACATGAATAAGATTAAATCCAACATCACTCTTCATCAATTGTATCATATCATTGAAAATAAAGAGCTCCCATGGAGGTTTATCATAGGAAAGTTTACTGTAAAGAAGACAAAAATTGCTCATACAAATGTTCTATACAAGTCCCTCTTTTCTTATTAACTATTAGAGAATTTATAAAGAATACTCATAATTGTTTAGATTATTCTAGAGATTCAACTACTATAATGCCAACTTCTATTTTTCAAAATCTTGGATTGACTCTAAGTCCATCAAAGATGATGGTTTCATAGCTAGACAAAATAATGTTACATGTAGTTAGAAAACTGAATAATGTACACATTCAGGTAGAATTTGAGACATGTGTACATATGAATATTAACATACTTATGGTGTATATTCTAGAGGGATACAGATTCATCCTCAGTAGAGACTAGTCAAAGATGTTGAATGGATATGCAAAAACAAACTTCTCTCATATTTGGTTTCCATAGAGAGGTATTGTAAACCAAATTATAATTAATCAAGAACCAAGAATGAATCATCCCATCATAGAATACAACAATAATAATGAAGAGGTAAGATAAAAATAGCCTAACCTTAGAATTTATACCTTTACTAGAAGTAGGAGGTGCAAGAACCAAAAGTTGAGGGAACTTCCCAATTTTGGACCCTCCATTTTGATGGTGTAAGGTCCACGAAAGGATCAAGAATTGGTGTTGAAATGGTTGGTCAACATTGTAAAAAGTACCTAGCAACATACAAGGTATAGTTCCCTTGTATTAACAAGGTAAAGTATGAGACAATAATTTTGGGATTGTAATTTTCTCTCAAAAATAATGTTAAGCAACTACTGATATATGGAGATTCATAACTGGTAATCAATCAAGTTAGGAACAAATAACAATGCTAGTTATCATACTTGAATAGGTACAAACATAGATCTTTAGATTTTATTGAGTCCTTAGAGGCCTTCAATATAGTGGTTATTCTTAGAGAACAAAATCAAACTATTGATTCACTTGCTGATTCAAATGCTAATCTAAAACCACTACAAGAGTCCAAGGTGCATAGGTTTTCCACCAAACTAGTACATTATCCATGTATTCTTGATAATGTGGAAAATTTCCAAGTATTTGATGATAATGAATAGATCATCTAATTATTGATTAATCCAAGACAATTTGAGTCTCAAATAATTGATGATAAAGAGATCAATTATCTATGCTAGTAGGAATTGGGAGAAGAAAGAGTCATTCAGTTGAAAGAAAATTAACTTCCTTTAGGAATTATTTCTTTGAAAAAGGAATTTGATCTAGATCCTCAAGCCCAATAATAAATACAACCTAATGTAAATGAATCTAAGTTTAATAAGGATAATTTGGGATATGAATGTGATCCATGCTACATCAACATTGGCCTTAGCTACACTCCATAAGAAAGACAAAGGATGAAGGATTTACTCACCCAGTATAAAGAAGTGATTACATGGATGTATTAAGACCTGAAGGTATTCAACCCAAGGGTCATCACCCATATAATCCTACTGAATCCAAACCACAAGACATTCAAGCAAAGATAGAGGCTGGTTAATCATATCTTGGTGCCTTTTATTCAGAAGGAAGTGGAAAAGCTACTAAATGTAAAAATAGTTTTCCCTATCAGACATTCTACCTGGGTTGCCAACTTATTTCTAGTTAGGAATAAGAATGGGGAAATTATAATATGCATTGATTTTATAAACCTAAATAAGGATTCTAAGAAAGATAATTATCCTTTTCCTTCCTTAGATGAAGTGATCTAGATACTAAATGGTTTAGGAATGATATCCTTATTGGATGGATTTTTAGGATATAACCATGTGTTGGTTGAATTTGAAGACAAAATGAAGACTACATTTACCATAAAGTGGGGTACTTATGTGTACAAGAGGATGCCATTTGGCATAATTAATGCAAGAGATACCTTTTAGTGGGCAATGGACCATGAATTCTAAGGTTTCATAGGTAAATACATAATCATTTACATGAATGACCTCACTATTTTCTCAAAGACCACAACTAATCACATAGGCCATATACAATGAATATTTAAAATATGTAGAAGGTTTGGCATCTCAATAAACCCAAATAAGAACATATTTTGCATTATTGAGGGCAAGATCTTAAGCCACATCATCAACAAATAAATAATTATAATTGATGGAGTTTAAGGGATTTAAAAGATTAAATTCCCAAATAGCAAGAAGGATCTTAAGTATTTATTTCAAAAGATAAGTTTCATGAAGAAGTTTATCTTAGGCTTTTTATAAATTTCTAGACCCCTAAATGAAATGCTCGAGTAAGATGCTAAACTAGAATTGAAACTAGAGGCTTGTAAGTATTTTCAAGACATCAAAGATGCAATATCTTAGGCCTAGATATTGATAATCCTAAACTTCACTAAAAATTTCTTCTTATATTCATTCTCTTCAGAACATACAATTTCCACTGTGCTTACTTAGAGGAAACATGAAATTGAACATGCTATTGCATTTGAGAGAATAAATTTAAAAGAAGTAGAAATCAAAATATTCCATGATAGATGAGAAAATATTTTCACTTGTCAAAGTGGTAAAGAAACTTTGAAACTACATCTTGATGAATAAGACCATCACTATTGTGTTAGACCCTACCACCAATCTCACTTTGGGGCAAAATTAATTGGGAGATCACAAAGGAAAATAGATGGAAAAATTATAGGATTTTGACATAGAAATGAAGCTTGCCAAAATTATTAGAGGTCAGGGTATCATTCAACTCATGACTAAGTCTGATCCATGCATCACCATTGAGGAGGTTTGTGAAACCTAAGTATCTAGAGGAGATTGGTCTACTGGTATTATTCAATATTTACTCATAGGTATTTGTTCCTTGAAACTCAATAGAGATTGAAGGAGAGATTCGAGGCTCAAAACTTCCTACTACATGATTAGAAAAAGGATTATCTATAGAATAAATTATGAAGGTATCTACTTGAGATGTGTATCACAAGAAGAAGCTCAATAGATTCTATAAAAATTCCACCAGAAGATAGGCAGTGGTCATCCTTCTAGAATTACTACACCTCATAAAATCCTTAGAATGAGCTATTACTAGCCAACAATCTTTAAAGATAGACATGTTCATGTAAGAACATTCCATGAATGTTAGGTCTTGGGAAAAAGGTAAGTACATGCAATAATTCCATTACAATATGTTATTGAAAGAAGACCATCCATTCAATGGGGCTGAGAATTCATCAGTGTCATCTACCACAATTCTTTATCTAGACATAAATTTGTACTTAGTGTCATAGATTATTGCACATGATGCAAAAAAATAGTAGCTACTAGGCATTCTAGAGCACAAGATGTAATTAGTTTTATGGAGAAAAAAATCACAACTAAACTTGGTACCCCCATTTCCTTAGTTTGTGATAATGGACCAACATTCTAAAGAACTAAATTCACTAAAAGGGCCCATGATAATAAAATCATCATTAGGTTATCTTAAAATTATTACCTATAAGGAAGTAGATTGGTTGAATTAACAAACAAAAACTTGATTGATGCCATTAAAAATTTAGCAATAGATAAACCTAGAGAGTGGCATCATCTACTAAAATATTCACTATGGGTTAATAAAATAGTATACAAGCAGGCCCTCAAAGCTTCTACTTACTTGGTATATGGATGATAACCACTTTTACCAATCATGCTTAAATTTTAAAACTATCAATTTATACAGGAGTACATGGAACCAAGAAAAAAAGTAGAGTCTTAATTATTAGATATAATAGAGATGGATGATTCAAGGATTGAAGCCTTATATAATTTTAGTAAACATCAGGGCATAGTCAAAAGGTGGTTTAACATAAGAGAAAAATTTAAAGTATTCTGAATATCTAACTTGGTGCTTCTATGGGACATATCCCATGGAAATAAAGGACAACATGACAAGTTTACCCCAAGGATTAGACCCTATCATATTTTAGACATCTTGGGTCATAATGCTTTCTACTTGAGAGACCTCCAAGATAATATAATAACATAACTAGTCAATGGGCAATTTTTGAAGTACCACTTCATGGTTGTACCATCTAAAGATGTCCCTGAGTAACAAGTGTTGTGGTAAATGTAGGATTATAATAAATTTAATACTTTGATAGTTAGTTTCCCTACTTTTTAGGATATAATTTCCTATTTTCAACATTTTTCTTTCCCTAGTTTAGTTCCCTGGTTTCTAGATTAGATTCTTTATTTTGTGGCAATCTAATTAACTTATCCTATTATACTCAAATAAGTTCCCAATCCACTAGACTCCTTATCCATGTTTAAGGCTGATTTTAATCCATGGGAAAGGTTCTAAAAGAAAGAACTACTATGGGAAGGACATAAAACAAAACACACAAATATGTTTGCTTGTAGGTTTCACACCCTTGTGTTTAATATTTTTAGAATTTAGGTATTCAATAAAAATTAATCATGGTCATGCTACCATTGAATACTTCTATTAGTTATATAAAAGTTGCTTTTATTACTCCATACAAATTTAGAAAGTTTTCTTATTCTCACTAGAACAAATGCACTTCTCATGTTAATAATTGTTTAAGGTAATGATCATTAATATAGATGTAGTTAGCAGGGACAATCTGGTAAAATTATAACCTCACATATACTAGCTCACTATGGTTTTCGATTTCTCTCTTCCAACAATATTCTAAAAAAAAAAGGAAAATTAGGACCAATGCATCATAAAAGAGTGATCAATAAAACCTAAAGAAAATATAAAGATGATCAAAGGCTCACATGATGAAATAAGATCAATATATCATGCATCATGTAAAAATACAAGAGTAATAAATAAGAGAAACCAAAGGTTTCTTGTTGGGGCTATGGATGCCTGGATGGAAGTAGAGCAATGCTCAAACTTTCCTAATTTTAAATATGTTTTCAAAGAAATTAGAATGAAACCTACAATTATCCCAAGTCTTTACAAAAATCATCACAAGGGTAAAAGGAAAATCATTTCCTCACATATAGATATAGGGTATCATCAAGGCAAGTAGGCTGTATGTTGTTATTAGGAGTCTATTTCATGTCTACGATTCAATTATTATTTTGTAAAATAGTTCATATTTGATCTAGAATTAGTAACCAAAGGTTCTGGGTTCTCAAATACTCGAGAGTATTCCCCCTATGAATCACCATTTTTTATACTCAACATACCTCCATTATTTTTCTTGAATATGTTCTCACTATATTACGAAAGGTCTAGGCTTGTTTTAAAAATCTTCTTTCATAGATCTTTATATTTTCACCTAACTTCACTTTTCAATATTAATGAAAATGGACATTTTCACATGTTTAGCTCTATTTAGACTAACTTATTAATACTCTTCAAAAGTTTTCAATATACACAAGTTTTCAAAACATGCACATTAATTATAAAATCTTAGACTTCACATATTTTTCCTAGTGCTAAAAGTGTTCTTTGAAGAAATTAGGTCTTCAAAATTTTTGTTCGGAAATCGACCTTCAACATTATTGGATACTTCACACCTATGTTAACTCTTAACTAAAAATGTTTTTCAAAACTTTTATTTGTAGGATTTGATCACACTTTTGGTCTTTAGTATTCATGTTTATTGTAGACTTTGTTCGAAACTCTAGTACTCTACAAATTTTGCACTTTGGTAAAAGTTTTCAACATGTACATCTTTAGGGAAAGTGGTTGGTGATTTTTATTCAGAATTCTTTCTTCAACAAAAGTGTTTGGTGAAATTGTTTGGCAAAACTAGTCAGGGAAATCTTTCAGAAATGGTCTTCAAAAATTTTGGTTTAGAAGGCCTCGATTAATAATTGGTCTTCGATAAAAATGTTTAGAAATTACGTTTCAAAACTTGGACTTCATAAAATGAAACCTTCATATCCTTCAAATAAGATATTTGTCATTGGTCTTTGGAGTTTACAAGATGTGTTCACTTTAAAATAATTTGGCCTGACCCAATTCTAATGTAACATCCAACACTCAACTACCAAAAACCTCTATGGCATAGTTGAAAAGAGTTAAAAGAGTGACATAATGACACTTGTCAAAGGAAATAATGTGGAATTCCTCCAAATATCTATAAAGTATACATGGCATACTTACCAAAATAAAGTGGCAAAGTTAAAAGTAAATGAATAAAATAAGTTTAGAGACATTGGGAATTAATGGCACACAAACTAGAATTGAATACCAAAATCTATATAAATGAATTTAAAGTGAACATCATGCCCATAAATTCAAACTATGATCTTGAGAAAACTTGTATCCTTGAGAGAACTTGAATCCATAACCATCTGCATTCAAACTATGAATTACTTCCAAAAGAGCCAAGCCATTAAATCAAAGAACTTGAACTCTCTGAGCCTATAAAATTAACAATGTCTTCTTCATCTAAGACATTCAGATGAGTCCAACCACCTTCTAGGTTTTTTTCAAAGACTTTACCAAGTACATGAATACCATCTTTGATTCATCAGTATTCAATCATAAGTATCCCAACTACTCAGGTCTATGGGATGTAATTGGAAAGTTAGATGCCCATACATGTGAATAAAACTTAACACCAATGCAGAGGTAATTAGTTGTAGATTTATTCCTACTAAAGTTACAAGGATTACACTTTACAATATCTAAGCTAGAGGTAATGCCATGCATTGACCTACTATGGGACTTATAGTAAAGTATGTGGGGGTGATTTTCTATATCACATGTAGTATAAAATTATCATCATTTGCATTTCAAGATATGTTTTCCAAAGGTACCTATCCTTTCTTGTTGTAGACATTATATTTGATTTTCATAGGGTTGTAATGTAGAAGAAGAAAAATTCAATTGATAAAACATTAAGCAAGTGGATCATCCCTAAAGAGACCATCATCTCTAAGGAGACGCTACTAGTACCTATAACCAAGTTTTATATGGGGGTATCCATTAGAGTGAACCTTATGAATAGGTTATATGGTTACCCTATAATCCATGTTTTTCACATAGATGGGTTCTAATACTATATTTATTGATGACATCATAGCTAACCTTTGCCCTTAAAGAGATAATTAGAGCTAGGCTGCATGAGTAAGCATTGCACAAAGATAAGAGGCTCATTAAAGGCCATTGATACATGATGTATTACCTCTTAGATGTAATGATGGTAAAAATATATGTACATAATTTATTGATTTAGATCCCATATCTAGATTAAATCAAGAACCAAATATGTGACTCTTACTTGTTCATGCACATATATGCCTACACAAGAAATATAGCTAGACTTGTAGAGGACATGTATCCTTAGGTATGGAGGGATATCCATGAGGCACTAATTCCTAGAGTATAAAAAATAATCACCAATAAATTGATGTCAAAAGGGGACTATTATATCTACCCTAGTTATACAATTATCATGGTCATAGGGCATAAGGTTACCCCACTGTGTCTCCCAATATATGTGCTAGATAAATTAACTGAGAAGGAGATTACATACCAATTATGGTGGGGAATTTATTGAATATTTAAATAAGAATAAGAATTAGAGTGAATTTCATGACTCTAATTTGATGATCATTAGAATGTGTTGTGTCAACCATAATTATTTAGGAGAGGTTGGCAAGTTTAGGGAATATTCTTCATTGGCCACCTTGTCACACAGAGATTGGGACCCTCATGTTTAGATTCAAAATCACATCCAATGTCATGGTATTCCATACCAACATGAACCATATGACCACTAATTTATATTTTTGAATTCTAAGAGTGATGCCCATGTCCTAGAGAGGGATCAAATGGCTAGATTGAATGAATTTTTGAAAATAATCCAAGGAGAGCCCTCAATTTTAATTGTATATGCACATGTTAGTCTTCCAAATCCAAGTGGATGGGTTGTAATAGACTTATAGAATAATATGTCCTCTCATCCATAATTGAAAAAAGGGGAATCATCCCAAATTCTACCCATTATGATGACTACTGTGAAGCAAGAGCTTGGGGTGAAAGAGTTTCCTAGCATTATAAATTCCCTTGGAAGAGAAGAGGAGCCAATTTACATAGATTCTTCAGATTTATAAGACCATACTCCTAATGCCACTTCAAAATATATGACTACAAGTGTAAAAGTCTCAACTTCCCCCTCTTAGATGGATTCTTCCTTAACTGAAAAGGTAACTCTTTATTACATGAGGAAATCTAGAGCCTAGGGACCTATGAGCACAACTATTGATACATAATCTATAGAAGGACCCACAAGGCATGAAAAACCATCTAAAGGAAGTGAGACCATTGATGAAGATGAGGAGGAAGATTTTTAAATAGGAAAATTCCTGAGCCTCCAAGGTGCTAAAAGAAAATCACAATTTAAAGTAGACAAATCAGGTGAGGGTGTGGTTCTAACTATCTTCTTAGTTCCTCTTATTTCTACAATTCTAATTGTGTCAATTATTTCTCATATGTTTTTTAGTTCATTTGATCCTATTTATATTATTAATGGTGTCCCACCATCCTTGATTTTTCCCAAATTAGAAGATATTTCTTCTAGTCCTACTATCTCCACAATCCCAACTATTACTACAATTCTAATTATTTTTTCAACATATGTTGTTCCCACTTCCACTAATTTTACCTCCAGTATTCCCTCTATTTCCCTTGAGACTAAACATTTTCATAGTAAGAAAATTTTAGAGGAATTTTCAAGTGAAAAATACATGTATCTTCCACCCAATTGGGTTTGCCAATGCCTTATTTTAATCCTACCCAAACTATTATTGTAGTATAATCTAAAAAGACCATGAAGAAGAAGTTTATATACATAATCCACCCTATGCCCCAATACGGTGGTTTTGATTGGTCAAAGATAATTTTATTATCACTACTAAACCCATTACATGTAAAATACTTGAGGAAATATTAAGGGGATATGTTGGATAAAACTACAGTTAAGGACACTCAGCCAACTGTCTCAACTCAATTGGTGATCCCACATTGGGCCTGAGACTTAGAAGTCAAGTCTCTCAAAGGCAAAATATCACAATAACTAAGATACCCACTATAAGTTTAATATTTGATAAATATATAAGGAGTATCCAAGGAGTAAATAAGAGGAAGATTGAAGATGATGTTGGCAAGGGTATAATCTTGAAAGAGAGACAAGATGCATTCTCTCTTTCCAATATAAAGGATAGGAGATTGGGGCAGTCTCCTTACAAAAAAATATTTTAAATCTTATTTAGAATTGTAGAAGGATACTGTACTTGAACTTCATGAAGTGATCAAGCATGTGAGAATATATCTTCAATAAGAATTAGAGTAGGTATGGGAATAACAACAAACTATTCATATTTCCAGACAAGTTAAGATATATATACAAAGCTCAACCTCAAGGTTATATAATATTTTAGACACTATTACTTTAATGAGAGATAAATTTACCCATCATATCATTAAAACAATAAATTTTTTTAACTATTGGAAAGAAAATGAAAATAAATTAAAATTCCTTGTTTTGTATACAACAAATAAGGATTAAAACCACTTAAAATTGATGACACCATTAGAGGCATCTAATGGCCTCAATTTAGTTATCATCTGAACATAGGAAGCAAGAGAGTGGGTATTAGGTGTAGAGGTAATAATACCAAAATTTATAGAACACAAGAACATTATTTTATAGATTTTGGATGAGTTAAAGCTTTTCCAGGCTAGGGACTCTATAAGGTAAATAATAAGTAAAGCTAGTTTTGATCAACTCCTCTAGTAGGCTTTAGTAAATTTCAAATAGAATATTTAAGGGATAAAACGGAAGAAATTGAGGCTGAGCTCAATTTTTCAAGGAAGAAGGTTACATAAATTGAAATATTTCATATGAATTTCAGAGAAACCAAGGCATAACATGCATGTTTAATTGAGAAATCAAGTAGGGTATATCAGCTGCCACTTTTGAAAATAGACATCATTAGATTTGAGCATGGGGTGAATTTCAAGTATTGTCAATAATTGGAGGTGATAAATAAGGATAAATATATAGATTCCAATTTGAATCCACCTTCCAACTTGACTCTACCATCAACTTTAGTGGCTTCCACCATGTCAATTGTAGCTATGCAATCATTGAGTTTGAATAAGCCTTGATTATCAAACAATAACTTTGTATGTAATTTTGCATGTAACATTAGTCATGAAATTATATTTTACTCATAATTCATGTATGCATATGGTAGTTAGCCTGAGAAATTTGTAAGCATGAATGAATTGTATGGCATCATGTGGGAAAATCTAGTTTTGATATAGTCGTGATCAATTATTATTGTACATGCAATTTTTAGCATCAAATTAAAACTAATGTTATGATTACTAACGTGTAATATATTTTTTTAATGAAATTGGAGGATGAGATGACCCCTACCCAAGTTTATCTATACATGTAAATCCTTTAGTTCAAAGGTTTGTAAAATTATCAATACAGGAAAATGTCATTTTTGATTGTTATGTAATTGTGTAGATGTATTTCCATTTCAATTATATGTAATTAAATGTTTATTTCATTGGTTGTTTTGATTGAGTAATTCAAAGTGTACAATAGCTACATCTAATTCCTTTTGTTATCATTGATATTTGCTACTTATATAGGTGAAACATTGATTGAATAATTAGCAAGTGTTATTAATCATAAGCAAATAGTTGACTGTCTCAATTTTTAGAGTGTTCAAAAGTGTTTTTGTTTGATATAGTCTTCTAGGTGTGAGCCATAGCTACCTTAGATACCTTATATATTCAACCCTTGATTATATTCTAAGATTCAACCCTAGTAAAATTGCGACCTAGTAAATTCAAAAATTGGCCTTTTGATCTATTAATGTAAAACAATAAAACAATTCCTAAATGATAAAAACCCTAAATAATATTAATTAAAAATCAAACTATAATTATATGCTTAAGTCAATTTACAAGTTCAATTATGGAATTATTTTTCTAAAGAAAGAATTTTCAATAAAGATGAGGTCAAAGTCAAAATAATTAATAATAACTTTTATAAGTGCCTAAATTTTCAAGAAAAGGTGAGTCACACCTCATAAATATATTATATGAGTTTTAAAGCCTTCATAATTTCTTTGACCTAATCCATGGTTAATCTAAACTTGACCAATTATAATCTAGACATAACCAAGGTTAAAACTAAACCTAACCTTACTTGGGTTAGAGTTAGTTTTAAGACCTATAAATACAAGTGCCATTGCTCCTATATAGACAATATCTCAAGATAATGTTATAATGTCAAATTGATTATTGAGAAGCTTCGCCAAGAGAATCCAAACCAATCCAAACATCATGTGGTCTTAGATAAATGTTGCCCAAATAGAAATATAATTGATGAAAGTCTCTATTATCTAAAACTCAAGCAAGAACATACTCTATGCCAATGAATGAACTCTAGTTTGATAAGGGAGGTAACATAGTTTTGTGTTTTATCTTCTATTTTTAATTTTTCTCATTATGTTAAGCTCACCCAAGTACTTAGGTAAGCGTGGTTTATTTTCTATTGTATTGTCTGATTTAAATTCTATTTTGATTTCACTAACAAGAAACTAATAAAATTTATTTCTTTAGATTCCTAATGATACATAATGGCATGCAGAATGGGACCATGCACCCCTCATAGACCAAAGTGAGTGATGTTAAACCTTTAAAATTATTAAAAATATCACTCAAAATTTAAAATTTTCAGTTTTATGGCTTAATTTTACGTCATTTCATTTAGTTACTAATTGGTGATTTCACCTTGCTAAATGGTGACTTTGCCTATTTTGCCATCTATTTTATGATTGTTTATTTTATAGGAAATTATGACTTCATAGAAAATAATGACATCAATCCATTGTGAAATTGATGGCATTGACCTATTGAATCATCTTATATTAAAATAAAATTTTTGGTTTTAGAAAATGATGGCTTTAATCCTGCATTTTGGCAACTTCACTAGGTAATTTTTGTCATGAATTCAAAAACTTCACTCTAATTCTAGACATAAATGATGACTTTGACTAACCTAATCAGTGACTTCATGCTTGAGTAAAAATGATATTTCTAGATACTATTTTTTATATATTTTAGTTCCACAGGAAAATAATGACTTTGCTCTGTTGAGAATTTGACAACTTTGCTCTGTTTAGAAATCGATGACTTCGCTCTATTGAGAAATTGGTGACTTTACTCTATTGAGAAATTAGTGAATTTTCTCTATGTAAAAAAATTGAGACATTAAAAGTGGAAGCTGATTTTTGGTTAACTCTTTTACATTAACATAATTAAACCCTCTAATGTTTTTTTTGTAGGAAATTAAGTGAAGAAAAGGAGGTTTAAACACTTAAATTTTTTATTCACACTTATGTTTTGGTACTCAAAATTTACCTAAAAAAATTTCTTTTTGTATTTAAAGTTTACAAGTACAATTAACAAATCCAAGGGGGAAAATTTAAATTCACATCTTGTTTGGTTCTTTAAAACAAACAACAACCTTCGATTAGTGTTCTTAAGAGCTTTTGTTTTTTTTGTTTGTTTATTCTTGAAAAAGTATTTGGTTTCAATTTCTATGATTAATTTATTTTGGGAAAATGAAATTCACATGTATACTCTCCCCCCATACCCTTTAGGGAACTTAGGTGATTAAAAGTGAGTTATTTCTTGCTTTATTTGGTTGAGTCTAGAAAAGAAGAGAAGTTGCATATACTCTCCCCAAGCTTCAAGTGACTTAGGTGACCTAAAAATGACCCTAAAGTTATTATAATTTTTCATTTATTTATTTTTTTGTATTGGCTTATGGGAAGGAGTTCATCACCTCCTCACAAGCTCTTTAGCAGAGCATTGACTTGGGGTCTCATCTCTTAGCATCATTCCAATCCCACTCCATGATGAGGTATATAAATTAGGTACATGATACTAAAATTAAATAGTGGCTGACAATTTTGATGAAAACCCAGATCAATTCATGTTAACATAAGACTTCATTAAGTAGTACATGGCTGAACTCATTTTTCAAAGGATTAGAAATTTGCATAACAAGTTAGTGAGTTTGAATCTAATTGACATGGTGCACCCTTATGTTTGCCACACTTGGGACCTTTTAGATCATTTAAAAAAATTATAGATTTTAGTAAACCCCAGTTTGTCATAGAATATCTTACCAAATGTTGAGTGCTTCATCACTCCAAGTTCCTCACCATGTACCACTACTTGAGAGGTAGAGGGGGGATTTAAAACTCTACTTACATGCACTTTTTAATTGTTTAATTAACACTTAATTCATTTTTATCATTGATATATCAATGGAAACTTTGAGGGAAGCTATTCACACCTTGTTAGTTTTAGGGTAGGACGTGCACTTAGGTGATTTTTATATTTCTTTTACTAGTATGTATTGTTCGATATAATATTATTTATGTACCAAAGACAAAACATTTCAAAAATTTCAAAACAAGACACATGTTACCACTTTTAACCAATATGTGTTACACTATCAAAATCACTTTAAGCTTTTGCCTTAGCTTGAGATTTACAAAAACCACTTCTGTACCAATTGTTCAAAGGAGTGTTGTTATGCTGCTGATTGTATTCAAAAATACTTTCCTTGTTTGAAACCAAGTTCAAAACCATTCATATCTTTGGTTCCAAAAACATGCGGTTACACTGCCCGTATGAGTCTAACTTATTAAACTTGAGAAAAATTGAGTCTTTTATATTAAATTTAAAATTCAATATTTCCAATTTTAGATCCTAAAATAATTAGGTCTATGCCCTAGACTTGACTAATTTGGGCTTAGGTGGTTTACCTTTTACGTTTGGAAGGTTCAACTTGGATTGGTTTCTCATTTGGTTTAAAGACCTTTGCCTAGACTTAAGGGTGTTTTGTTATCACATCCCTAGTTTAGAGTTCTTTGTGTTGAGTTAAAGAATGTCTTAGTTTCATTTATTGAGAGTTATTTGTGTGCTTAGACTAAGTTTTTTGAGCTGATTACCTTAGAGTTATATTAATTTCAAGTGCTTGTTTTAACCATCTTGTTTCTAAGTCAAGTTTTATGAGACCAAATACCAAACATTTTTTTTCATGCTTTAGACCTAGTTTCCATGTCTAGTTTTGTGACATTTAACCAAAGACCTAACACCTTTGTTTTCATTGTTAGACCTAGCCCAAACACTTTTCCAAAGACCAGTTTCACATTTTCATTTTACCTTTGCCTTAGACCTAGAATAGACATTTCACCTTTTGACCTCTTTTAAGGAGCTAAAGGTTTTTTGCCTTAGACCACATTTTTTTTCCACATTAGAACTTTTTTGAGAGACCTAGTCATAAATTTGAGCATGACTTATTATACATGTAGAAGAACCATGTATAATCTGGGAACATTGTCACTAGTGACCCCTTTGTTAAAATACCTTACGGTGATGATGTAGCATATGAGACATATCCATATCCATCTTACACTACCCCATATATGAAATAAGGTTAGGATCCATTAGAAAAATACCTAGTTAATGCACCTTAACTAGGACAAGAGTAAGATCAAATGACATATTACCTTGCTAACAAGACACCTATCATTGAACATAGCCAATGATAATAACCCTACTATGTAATTGTTGAGAAAATTTGACCCCAAGTCAAATTTGGGTCAACCCCTGCTATTTTAAAATTTTAGATAAATTTTCATATGTCCTATGGGGTCATCCATTGTCTTACATGTCTCACTTACTCTTTCCCTAATCCTTAAAGAAGCCCATCCTCCTTGTACTAGCTCAGTCAAATAAAAGACAACATTGGTCAACTATTTTAAAACTTAGTCAAAGGGTCAATTTATTTTATAAATGTCTTAAAACGGTATTTTATAGGTTTCAATGTGTTTACAAGTCATAAAGTGACCACTTACTAGGTTTCAAGTGCTAAAAGGGTCATTTAGCCACCTTTTATCTTGATTAAATGACTTTTGAGAACTTTAATTTTTTTTTTTTAAAAGGTGGATAATAATGTGGAAAATTTCAAATTATGTCATAATCATGTTAGGTGGTAGTTACAAGTCTGTTATGATCATGAAATGGTAATTTTCCTAAAAAATAGGCTCCTTTGGGCACTTGTATAGTCTTCCTAAGACCATCACCTATTGAAAATGTGGTGGAGTGTCTCTTCACTTAACCATACGTCATATTAATGTTTTTTTTGTAGAAAATTGCATAAAAGTTTCATCTGCACTCATTTCTCCTCTTTTTCCTTTAGCAAGCCAAGGAAGGGCAGATTTAATCAGTGATTATGGAAGCTACAGGTGTAATTGGAAAGAGTTATTATCAGGGTGGATTTTAATCTAATTTTAATTAATTTTCATAATAATAAGTTTAAATTTTGTGCCTCCTCCTTTATGAACAATTATTTACACTCTAGGCAACTTTTTATGGAATTGTATTCAAGAGGGGTGTATGTTTGCATCTGTTTCTTGTTTTCAAGAATCCTAGGATATGTGTGAGTTTGATGAGGTATTTTCAGGTGTGAATAAGGTCCTATAAATTTTATTTATAACACCCAACACTTCTATTTATATTCCCTTGAAGGAAGATTACAAATTGTGCTTGTTTTCCAAGTTGGTAGCCATGTATGTGGAATCTGAGTTTTGCAACGTGGGAGGAGCTTCATTAAGGTTTAAATGTGTTTTAAATCATGATTTAAAGTTTTATTTAATGTATAATCTTATGGGATATCAAATAAATTACTCCTTCCAAGCTAATTTACATTATTCTCTTTACTCACTGCCTTGTTTGCAAAATGTGCTCACAGCTGCCTTCTGCAGGGGTTCAAGAGGTTGTATGGAGGTGAAAAGAGTGGAATACATGGTGGAGTTCATATTGAAATCCTAACACACCAAAATTATCTTATATTACATTCAAAATAGGTTGAGATGCCACACAAGTGAAAGTTTCCACTTTAAATAGTGAGAAGGTCAAATTGGGTTCTCAGTCCCTAAAGGACCAAAGTTTTTGAGGAATAAACTTTTCCATGATAAAAATATTTTTTAATAATTTTTTTTATTTTTTATTGTATCCCTATCCACAAATAATATCCCTGCCATTTTTGAGGTCAAAGTGATAAGTGGAGATGAGAGTTTCAACACCTTGAAGTTGCCAAAAACCCACTAAATGTTAGTAGTGAATTCTACAGGGGTGTTAGTGAAAAGTTGATTTTACACCTCATATGGAAGTTTTAAACTATTAAATCAAATTAAAATAATAAAAAAATTTATAAATAACATTCTTGAGCTAGTGATGACAAACAGAGAGGTGAATTTGATGTTTAAACCCCCTAATGCAAACCCTCTATCTGTACAGGCCTGAGAAGGGTCATCTACAACAAGCTTTGGTAATATCTCGTCTAAATTGAGAATATACTAACCAATTTGGAGGTTTATAGTGATTTATTAATTTAAGGATACTATAAATAAAGTGAATAGATGATTCCCTTAGCCACATGACCTAATCGAACTCAAACTCACCTACATGCAACCTAACACATAGTCATATGAGGCATGTTGGCAACAAGTTGAAAGTTGAAAGTTTTGACCTTATATTGAAGTTTCAAGGTGAAATAGGAGAATAAATGTGTATTTTTAATTCCAAAACATTCAAAATATAATAAAAAACAATCAATTCTAAATCCAAGCATCTCCAAAATACCTACTCAAGCAAGAAAAAATGAACCTACAATTAGATAGGGGCAGACCTTGAACATTTTGATGTTGCAAGATTATTTAACACTTAAAATGATATAATAGGGTATATTAAAGTAATAAATTGATCTTAATGTTTAAAAATAATATTATAAATATTTAAAAATCACCAAACAGAGCTTAGACCAAACCATGACAACCTACATACATGACTGTCACAATCAAGGCAGGGTGTCCCAGTTGGGGACTTAGGCAAAAAATTGATATGGTTTGAAAGGTTTAAAATAAGGATAAAAGAATAAATTTTTTACATGGCCAAATATCATGAAAATAATTTCCTAAATCATCATTCAAGATATATTTCATACCCATGACCATCCCCAAACCCCTACAAGTAGGGATCAAATTGGATTGTCTTAGCCAAACAACAAACAATGATGCTTAAGTGATGGATTAAAGTAATTAAAGAGGAAAAAATTGAGACATAAAAGTTTAATATTATTATAATAGGATCATAATAGGTTTTATATACTCTTTGAAGCTAAATATCTACATGGAAACCTATAAACAGAAGGAAAAAGGTTTATCTCAGTTAACAAGGTAAGCACAGTCCTGTGTTTCTAAGGGTATATAAGATGTATGAGATACCAAAGGGATATAATTATGTTTAATAAATTTATAAATTATCATTAAATATTAATAATACATATGTAATGATCATATTTCAAATCAAAGGTCTCCAAACAAACAACACAGTCAAAGGTAAGGTATGTTGACAGTGAGGAGGAAGTTGAAAGTTTAAGCTTGGTTTGGAGTTATAAAGTGGATATAAGGTGAAATGAATGAATGGGAACTTAAATTAACTAAATATAAACCTAAATTAATCATGAAAAAATATTATAAATAGCCAAAACATCACTAGGAGCAGGCCTAGTCTCAGTCCAACCAAGGCAGGGGTATCTTTGTTAGAGACTAAGCATAATAGATGTATAGTTTGAAGGTTGTTAATGAAGATAAAGGGAATGAAGGAATATTTTTACCTAGTAAAAATTAATATAAGGTCATAAAATAACCTTAAAAAAACCTCAAACACACCTACATGCATGGCTTAAGGGGATTGTCTCAGTCCTTAAGAGGCAGAAGCCTATTTTGGAAAGTAAAGAATGAGCTAGGAAAAAAATATGAAACTCAAAGATAAATATGGAAAATGGAAAAATTTATTGGATTTTTAAAATAGTATAATAGTTTTTTATGGTGAATTTAAATCCAAACCTATCTAAATAGAACCTACAACAAGCACAAGGCAGTGATTTCCTTTGTAGGCAGTTTCAGGCCTAATGCTAGGTTTCCATGGCATGGAAGGTGTTTGAAGGGGAAAGAAGTATATATAGGGTTGTAATGGGTTTTTTAAATCATTTATAATCATTAAATATAACAATAAATCTAAATTAAAACCATAAGACCTCCAAATACATTATATACCCTGCCTACCCTCAAACTATGTTTTTCCCAAAAGTTTGCCTTGCAAATTTGTTGAGTTGGAGGATCAAATGGGGGAGCTGGAAGATAAAATTTGGTACAGGATACCATTAGGACCTATATAAAATAATAAAATAATGAATTTTCCAAGGTAAATAGTGAAAAAATTCACTATTTTGTCTCAGAGCAGGGGTTGTTTTAGCATGCATGAGAATGCTAATTTTAGGAAAATGTTGAAAATGATGACCAAAAGGCTATCAAGGAAAAAATGATTATTTTATAAGCTATATGGGACATAATAAAATATAAAAAACCTTGATATAATGTTTGGAACCAAGAAAGATTATCTAACCAAGGGGGGTTGCAGTCATGGGTGAAGGGAATCCTTAAGCCTAAAAGCCAAATTGAGGGTCATGTGCTTTTTTGACCTTTTTCATGCTTTCCAATTGGTTGATTAATATTTCAAGAGGTATATATGATTTTTTGGAGCCATAATGATTCAACTAAAATAAATTTCAAGCTCAATACTCACCCAACATCCATTTTACTTATCTAGCATGCAAAAAGACCTATACTAGTCTTTTGGCCATTTTAAGGTTTTTATACTTCCACAATGAACCAAAAGCTAAAATTTGATATGTAACACGGTATGGGTAATTTTAAAGTGAACTAAACATTCCCAAGATATTTCAGATATGTAGGAGACATTTTTGAGCATTTTTGGTCTTCTAGGCTAAAGAGGCCTAATTGGAAAGGCTAATGGATCAAAAAACACACTTGAATTAAGTATAGAGATATGAAACTTGAAAAAAATTACAATTATGGAAAAGGGTACTAAAAAATTGTCTCACTTAGTCATGTAAATCTGTACATTCTCTTGCACTAGTGGATTTGTGCAAAAATAGGGTTATAAGAAGACTAGGCCTAGTGAAAGCTCTATAGGCAAAATGTGATTTTGGTGAAATATTTATGATTAAAAATGGATTTTTTTCAGTCAAATATATTTAATATAGGCATTATATGATTAAAAATTTCACCAATTGAGCTAAATCCAAAATTTAGCTATTTTGGCCAAATTAGGCCTAATGGGACAAAGGAGCTTTATGACACCTAAGAATGAAATTGATGATAGAAGGTAATGTAAATGATTGAGATAATTAAAAATTATTTCCAAGTGTACTTGGGATGAAAATTTAACTATCCAAAAAACCTTATGATCAAACTCTTTCCTTTTGCCACTTGTCAAGAAGGAGTTTCAAAGACTTAAAGATGCTTGTGAAGAATTTCAATGCTACATGTGAGTAAGGTGCTCAGTTTGGAATGGAAACATGTCAAAATTAGTTAATTTATCTCTCCTACACATAATTTACATGAAACACTTGTCCCTAACTTTATTTGAAGTGCTCTTGAAAGCCCATTATGAAGGCAGTTTCACAGGAGAGAATGATTGAGAAGATTGTTATGCCACACTTTGGAGAAAAGGATATTTTGGGATAGAATGATATGAAAATAAGATTAATAAATAATTTTTAACCTCATTCCTATTATTTTAACTGATCCTCACATTTGGATACTTGTCCTTGTGCCTCTTCAACTTCTCTTCTCCCTTTTTTCTTCCAAATTTTATAAATGTGAGCTAGCTTGGCTATTGTAAAGGAGACCACAACTAGTATGGTGAAATACTTGATGGTATGACACTAAAATTTGTTCTTTAAACATTTAATAAAAGTCTAATTTTGTTTTGTGAACATATTTTTCTAAGTGTGCATGTGATGAATAGTGGATCTAAGTGTTGGTATCATCCTTATTCCTCTTTATCCTTCATGCTTGAGCAAGTTTTCTAATTTTAGAAGGTCATGTTAAGTGTATTTTTTATATTAGGATCTTATCCAAGAAAAAAACTAACTCTATGGTGTGTAATATACCCCTTGATAAATTATCTTGTTAGTTGTCTTATGCAGCCTACCTTCACATTGAAACAATTATGCTAGAGTCCTTCAATTCCTAGAGTTAATCTTAGAAAGCCTTATTTTTTAGTAGCGAATGTGATATTCATGTGGAATGTGACAAGTGTAGTTTTCATTTTCATGCAAATTCCTAACCCTTTTTCCATAAACAAAAACTATATTAGGTGATGTGCACTTCAAGAAGAATCTAGGGAGCTAGCCCTTATAATCTAGAAATTCATCCCTCTTATAGGTTCTCCACAACCTGAGAGATGATTCCATATTGCATAAAATTTGAGGAGCTTCATAGAGTATCATAGGGTGCATAATTTTATGAGAATAGTAATCACATAGATAATTTATGGCCTATACTTATTTTATCATCACTTGATAGAAAAAATATGAAATTTAGTTAGGGTGGTAGAAGTAGGAGAAAAATTCTTGATATACTTCCAACATGAAAGTCTATCTAGCTTGATTAGCACACCTAACCACATGCCTCATGCCAAATAATTTGATAGGCTTCAACTAGTTATAATCAATCTTTAGTTTTAATACCTAAATAGGGCCTAAATGTGTATGTAAAATGAAAGGGTTCAATGGATGACCAATTAGAATAGGTACATCAAGTGTATCAAACATATCTTAACCTATCTCAGAACTTTAGTGCCATGGCCATTTCAAAAATTCCACTCATAAAGTTATCTCCCTCAATAGTATTATAAATTTATTCTTCAATATATATGACTTAGAACATAGACCCCTTTGGCCAAAACACCTTGGTAGGAGACATGTTTAATGTCCCAATTATGACATAAGAAACTATATCTCCTATAGAATACTACATAGTGGATAATATGCAAGTGAATCCAAATTTGAACCAAGGTGGATATAGTTTATTGTAGAAAAACACAAAACAAGTTACTCTTACCAATACCTTGAGTGGATTACAAAATAAGGGGTAGGTATACTTGGTTCCCAAAAATAGCAAGTAAATTCCACTCTTTAACCAACACCTTCATAAAACACACAATAGGGGGCAAGTAGCCAAAAATAGAGAAACATTACACCCTAACAAGTTTTGAACATTAAACCATCTCAAAAAGTAGAAACTAATGTTCTTCCATCATAAACACAGACCAATATACCAAAACCTTCACAAATGTTACCTAATCAACAACATATTATTATTGGTCAACAAAGAGTATCAGTTGGTCAACAATAGATACCTAACCTCTAAAAAGTGCCCAAGTCACAAGAGGTGTTTACCCAATAGCAAGGTCCCAACTTACATTAGGTGCCTATTCGGTAATAGTTTCCTTTTACCCAATGGGTACCTCATATACAACATAGATCTAACTTGCAACACCTTCAATAGTATGGATTTAATTAACAACATGTACTATTTATAGAATAGGGTTCAACAAGTTGACAAAAAGTTTATATCCAAACCCAACAAACACACTAAATTTTGCCTAACCAAATGCCTCTACTACAATCACATTTTACAAATTAAAGCCATATTTTAAACATTATCCAAAATATTTATCAACAATAACATATACCATACTAATAGTATAATCCTAATGTATGGATATGTATTCATAGTCGATTGACCAATTAAATAAACATTACCTAATATGCCATTCCTTCATCATACCTTGATCAAGGTAATACACCTTTTACTATGTAACTTCAACCACAACAAGCCATACCATCTAGTTTCTTATCCCAAGAGCTACAGTAAATGAAGGATGTGATTCTAGCCATTCAAACTAGTAAGTAAATGAAGAAGTTTAAATTAGAAGAGATATGCTCATGTCCATTTAATATGGATTAACACTAAATATGTTTTCCTCTAGGTTATGAGTCACCCAAATTTGATAAATATAAGGGCAAAGGTGACCCAAAAGAGCATTTAAAATATTTTTTTGTTGTTTGTCAACCAATGGCGTAGAATGATATATATCTACTTCTCCTTTTTCCTAGAAGTTTAACTAGACAAGCTTTGGAATGGCTTCTTAAACTACTAAATGTTTTTTTCCAGACTTTGATGACCTTTTAGATGAGTTTGTACACCATTTATCATCAAATCATAAACATGACATTATAGTGGTAGATTTGGGTTAGGTAAAATAAAGAATCGGTGAAATATTTGCTAGTTACTTGCAATGGTGGAGGGAACTTACTAGCCGGTTCACTTATAATCTACCAAAAAAAAAATTGGCCACAATATTCAACCAAAGTCTACATTAAGAGATATCTTATCATATTGATCTGTAATGTGCTCACACTTTTAAAGAAGTTATTGGGAAAGGTATACAAATTGAAAATTCCCTTGTCAACAAAGGGATTATCAAATTATCTTCTTCCAATTAGAACCAAAACCAAAACCAAAATCAAGGCCAATAAAAAAACCAAAGCCATACTCAAAACCATAACCCCATCCAAATAGTAGCTTCAATTCTAGCTTAGGTTACTACTTTGAAAAAATCAAAATCCTATAATCATAACAATAATGTTCTTAGTAATGGGGTCACTAAATCGTGACATTTCCAAACAGTGTAAACACTAGTTATTCATTTACCTTTGCCTATTTATAAACCACCACCTCATTCATTCAACTTAGACCTCTACAAAACCTTCTATAAAATCCTTCACAATTAGAACACCTCCTCTAAGGATAAATCCACCCATAGTTATATAATTTAGTGACCTCAGAGAACCCCTTAAGTTTGTATTCCACAAGTTGGTTCAAGCTAATACGATTAGCTAGATGGTACCAAAGCCTTTTCTTGAAGGAATTACTTTTCTCAATTAGTACAAAGAACACAAATTTTGTGAGTACCATCACATTAAGGGACACTCTATACACCATTACATATATCTATAACACTTGATTGAGAATATGTTTGAGAATGGAGAGATAGAATGGGATAACCATGCCCCTATATATAAGCATAACTTAGGTATGTATCAAAACCCTTTTCCTAAACATAATAAATAATAATAGAAACAACAACAATGACAAAAAGCACCACCATAAAAACAATTTCAGCAACATCAACAACAAAAAAATGGTGAGAACCAAGGTTAAATTGATCAATAAATCTAACGAGGACATCATTCCATTGTATATACTTAAAAAAATATTGTAAGACATGTTTCAAGCAGTGATATCATTACCATTACCATCAAAGTTGACCAAATATTAATTGATTGAGACCGATGTTTAATAATGCTTATCAACCTCCTTATGTCAGTAATCTGTATTTTGACCATGTTAGCATCTAATATCAACACCACCCAAGAATTACCATTCTAGACCCTTTTATCTCTTGATCCAATTACAAAGGCCCAATACTGATCAAGATTGTGCACACAACTTGACAAGCCAAGGTTACTATCCAAGACCCATAGTTTTCTTCCATGAATTAACCCATCCAAAACCTCCATACTGATAAATAAAAATCCATAATTTCCAATACCAAAGAGAAAACCTAAGACATTATGGAATAATTAAAAGGGAAACCTACATAAATATCCATCATGGATTGTTGTACACATATAAAATTTAAGAAAGTATAATTAATTAATACCTAATCCAATGCCTTGTACTTAATGACATTAAACCTAATAAATTTCAAGTTATGGTAGGACATTTGGCCCTTGGCCAATGACTTACATTTGATTAAAGTGATATGTCATCCCTAGGAACATTGCATAACAACCTTTTGTACATAGAGGTCAGTATAACTAAACATATAGTTAAACTTATTCTTGTAGACAATGGTTTGGGCCTAAAAATTATATCTCTAAAGTTGGAGAAACATCTTGGATATAAAGTAGCTAATATTCAACTAAATATGATTATCATCAAAGTGTATGATAATGAGGAATGAGAATCACAAGCAACTATTAGTTTGCCAGTGTGTCAGGGTGCCACAACACCGGAAGCACACAATTGATTACCAAGCCAAGCAACTTAATATGCGGAAATTAACCAGATTCACCAAGTAACTAGAATTTAGAATAACACAGCATATGAGAGACAATACATAACTTGTATTAACACTTTATACAGAAAAGATTACAATAAAGAATATCCCACTTCTTCTCCACCACCTTACAGAGGTTTCCCACACCTCAAGTGAACAGTAATTCTTCTCCCCAAAGCTCTCCCTTTCAGGTCCCAACACCCAACTCAAATACAGAGTTGGTGTTCACCTCCCGTGCTCCATGCACAACACAAGTGCTCCACGCACTCCACAAGTACTCCACGTACTCAACAAGTACTCAAGGTACTTCAAGTAGATCTCCCATGAATCTGCAACAACCTGCAATTCAACAGACAATACTTATGGAAGGAACTCCCTTGCCTTCCTCTTTGCTCTATCTGAGTACACACTTGTACTCCAAGTAGATCCTGCCTGATACTGCTCCCTGTTGTGTTGCTATCTATATGATCTTGCACACCTGCAAATCAAACACGGTTCTGCACACCTGTGAACCTTGACCTTGCACACACATACACCTGCAGATCAACGATCTTACTTACCATGTAGATCACTCTACACCCTGAAGAACCCTTGTCCTTGCTTCACCAAGTCCTTATGATTCTCCAACCAGTACCAAGCTTGGCACTGATAGGGAACTAGGAGGAACACCCTTACTCACTTCACACACAGAAGGAGCAAACTTTGCTCAACTCAAACTAGAACACTTTTCCAATACAACCATGAGTCTATTATATAGATCTCATCAAACAATAATTAGACATCTAATTACAATAATTAGATCCACAGCTCTCAGTCTATAATTAGCCCTGACCATGCAAACACTTGGTTCGTCAACCAACTGCCCGTAATTAACTCGCAGTCGAACCACATAGGCGACCGACGTCGGTCCCTGTCTGCCTGGAGGTGACCAACATCGGCCAATATATGACCGACGTCAGTTGCTTCTCTCTGCTATCCTGCCGACGTCGGCTGATCAGACTGACCCCAGCTTCTCTGCAACTCAGCAACCTTCAGCAACCTCCTCTCCTATTTGCATCAGTGAAGCTTTTAGCTCCACAACCTAACATAGTGGTCATTGGGGTTTTGACCCATGACACCTTTTTCCATGTTATCAACCTTGAGTTATCATATAAATTACTCTTAGGATGATCTTATATCAATTAAATATGGGTCATACCTTCCATGTTACATCAATGAATTAAGTTCTCCATTTAAGGATAAAAGTAACCATACTAGATGATCTTCAACCTTACCAATTTTGTAAACATATTGAGGTGGAGTACAAGAGTTATAATTACCATTTTGTCTTGAATCATATGCCTAAAACTAATGGATAAAATAATGATAAATGAAAATGCATTAAATCAAAACCTAAAGACAATTACATCAACCCTAAAATCCTAGCTTCAACTTCATTTGCACCTCCATCAAAGATATTTAACCATTTTTGTAGAAAATGTCAAGGAGAGTAAATTACTCATGAATCGTTTCATATATCCAAATTGCCTAAGAACCCAAAAGCTTATGGGATACCAAGGGAAAATCTCATCTCATTGAACCCATTGTTTTGAAACTGGCCTCTAGCCAAGAACAGGACCCTTTGGCCAAAGATGATTCAAGTCTCTATAATGATAATCTACTTGATTGTTACAAACGTTCCAAGTATCCTATCCTTAATAAAATTATGGATAACCAAGATTATGAAGGTAGAGGATTGGGGGTAAAATAATAAGGAACACTCGAGCTAATTTTCATGACTAAGTACAAAGAAACTCACAGTATTGGATTTAAACTATCTAAGGGTGACCCCATATACCTTATTCAAGTTCTTACACCAAAGACTAGCAAGAATTATGCCCAAAATAATGTAAGGTCTAATTATAGAATCTATGATGACCTTGTTATTACCATTTTATTTAACCCTTATACTATATATACTATTAATCATGTTATTCACCCTTCATCACTTACCCTTTATCACCCCCAATTGATAGAATGTAAGGTCTAATTATAGAATCTATGATGACCTTGTTAGTACCAGTTTATTTAACCCTTATACTATATATACTATTAATCATGTTATTCACCCTTCATCACTTACCCTTTATCACCCCCAACTGATAGAATAGAACCACCAAGAGTCAACAATGTTATTTGACAAATTTGATAATAATGAGGACATTTTTGACATTCTAATTTTGAGGGATCATATCCCTCTAAGAGATGACAAATAGGGTATGTCTATCAGATTGGATCTTGCTACCTATTTCAAAGAGTGGGCGAACTTCCTTGGCCAAAAGAAAAACAAAAATTAAATATTTAGGTCTAAAAGTGAAAACCTCTCTGAGGCACTTTTAGACTAAGAAAAAAGTAAATAAAAAGGTAGTTCTCTTAATGAAAACTAATTTTAAGCACCATTAGATGGGGATGTTTACCCCTCTTCACATGAAGCACAGGGGACCACTAGTCCAAGTTTTATATATGGTTCAAAAATCAATACCGAAGAGCGAAAAGATTTTGAGAAAATCATACAGGAGTGCCACCCTTCAAATATTCAAATTCATCTTATATAAGTGACATTGATGAACTAATTAGGCTAAAAGACTACAACATTGCCAACCAGTTTACCTCTTTACTAACCCTCTTATAAGATGGTTATACACTCCTTATGGAGGACACTTCTAAGGTCAACATTGGGACACAAAAGGACACATTATGGGTTTAATTAGGTGAATTTCTTAGTGAAGATGAATTTTAATTCTTTACATCCATATTAAGGGAATTTATTGATATATTTATATGGGCCTATTTAGATATGTGAGGTTTGGACCCCACATTGATTGTACACCATATTTTTGTACACCGTGGTTGCAAATTTGTAAAGTAGAAGCTAAGAAAATACATCCTTGTATTATTATATTATACAAGAAAGAGTTATAGAAACTCTTAGACATGAGATGCATTTGGCTTATTGATTATTTTGACTAGATTTCTAATATATTATCAGTTAGCAAGAAGCTAGAGGGTATTCAATTATGCATTGATTTCCATGACATTAACAAGGTCTACTCAAATGATGAATTTCATCTACTAAACACTGAAATGATTATTGACTCGACCTCCATATATGAAATGTTTTCCCTTATGGATGATTTTTTCAAGATACAACCAAATTTGGATTACACCAGAAGATTAATATAAGACAACATTCACCACTCTATGGGTAATGTTTTGTTATTAGGTGATGTCATTCAGAATCAAGAATGTAGAAACAATCTACCAAGTAATTTTCCATGATATGATGCATGACATTATTGAGGACTATGTTGATGACATCTTGGGTAAATCTAAGACCTGAGCTAAACACCCAATCATACTTCAAATAATTTTTGAGGGACTTTGAGAGTACAAAGTTAGGATCAACCTAAAAGTGTGTATTTAGTGTAACTTATGGTAACTTTTTAGGTTTTATTGTCTCTCATCGAGGCATTGAGGTTAATCCATCTAAGGTTCAGGCCATTACCAAGATGCCACCAACATCTACCTTGAAGTAACTCCATAGTTTATAGGTCAAAATACAATCAATTAGATGCTTCATTTCATAGTTGGTCAACAAATCCCATCATTTTACACACATAATAAAAAAGGGCACCAATTTCTCATGGAATGAATATTGCTAGAAAGCATTCAACTATATTAAATAATATTTGGCCAATTTGCTTGTTTTGTTACCACCTATGCTAGGAAGGCTATTTATGCTTTACCTATCTACCACTAAAAATTCCTGGGGGGCACTTTTGGCACAACACGATGAATATGACAAAGAGCATGATATATACTACCTAAGTTGAACATTAGTCACATATGAACAAACACAATTATATGTTGATTAAGAAAGCTTGTTTAGCTATGGTTTTTGTATCCAAAAAGTTGTGTCACCACATGCTGAATAATAAGACTATTATAATTGCCAAAATAGGTCCACTAAATTATCTACTATCTAAAATAGATTTATAGGGTTGTATTTCAAAGTGGATCATTCTCTTTAGCAAATTTGAAATTGAGTATGTCAATCAAAAATCCATTAAGGGACATGTACTTATAGATCAACTTGTAGAAGTTCCTTTTACTAATACTCAACTCTTATATTTTGGTTTCTAGATCAATCCATCATGATTGTAGTAGAAGTAGATCCTTAAGTAGAATACTGGACAATGTACTTTAATGGTTTCTTCATAGCATGTGGGTTAGGCACTAGCATATTTTTTATCACACTACAAGGGGATATTATTTTTAAGTCCTTTCACATTAGTTTTTCATGTACTAATAATATGGCTGAGTATGAATCACTTATCATAGGGATTTTGCCAAGTAATACATTAGAATATATAATATTTTTGGTTCACGGTGATTCACAAATTATAATCAATCAGGTTATAAACCAATACCAGATAGAGGATGAGAAGTTGGCACCTTATAAATGTATGTTTGACACTCTTAAGTAACAAATTTATAATCTTCAATTTGAATATATACCTAGGGCTAGTAACAAAATAAATGCTTCCATGGCCATAATTAGCTCTATGATTCAAATTATGGATAGAGCTAGAGACTATCATTTTCTTATGGAACATCTCCTAGCACCAGCACATGAAGAAGTGACTATTGATATGGTTTGAGATATTATTGGTCCAAATTCTACTTGGTATGTTGAATTATATAATTAACTCAATGAATAAATCATTCCCCTATCCCTTTCCCATAAAAGAAAAAAATCATCATTCATAAAGCCTTCTGTTATACCTTACGTGGAACTACTCTATATCGTAGAAGCTATAATGGAACCCTAATTCATTATTTATCTTTTGTAGAATCTATATTAGCATTGAGGGAAGTTCAAAAAGGGGTGTGTGGGGCAAACACTAATGGGGCCATCCTTGAAAATATATCATTGCATAGTAGTTATTATTAGTTGATTATGGAAAGTGACATAACTACGTATGTGAAGAAGTGTAAAAATCATGTCAATTTGATCCATGCTCTAGCCATAATGCTTAAACTATTGATAAAACCATGGCCATTATTAATTTGGGGACTTGACCTCATAGACAAGATAAATCATACATCCTCAGATGGCCACAAACATATCCAAAATGCTATAGAATATTTCACTAAATGGGTGGAGCCATTCCCCCCACTTACATAACTATTAAGCAGATTTACAAATTCATCTTTGACCATGTCATTTTATTCTATGATATCCCCTATGAAATTATATCTTATAATGATGGTTCATTTAATAAATAAAGATGTAAAAACCCTTTGTGCATAATACCATATCAAATAACACTTTTCCACTACCTATTACCCATAGGGCAATGGCCAAGCTGAGGCATCTAACAAAACCATTGTGAATATCCTTAAAAATATTGTCAATGATGTTGGTCGTAATTGGCACTTGCCTAGTAAACTACTATTTGTACTCAGATAGGAGCTACACCATATTCTCTTATTTATGGCACCAAGGCCATTCTTATTGTTGAGGTAGAGTTTCCTTCTCTTTGTATTTCACTGTAGTACATCATTGATGATGAGGACTACAAAGTAGGTCATTCAAAAGAGCTAGATTTACTAGATGGAAAATGCATGGCTACCTTGAATAACCTTCAAGTGTACTAGAATAGATTAAGTGGTGAATATAATCAAAACTTAAAGTATAGATAAATCTAGCTTGGTGATCTTGCACTAAAATAAAATTTTAAAAACATCAATATCAAAACTAAAAAGAAAGGAAAGTTTTAACCTAACTAGTTAGGGACTTATGTAGTTATTGATAACTATGATTTTCTAGCATATAGACTAGCCATGCCAGAAGGAGATGAACATAATTCACCTTCAAACATTTTTATGATTGAGGCACTTGAACTACTTTCTACAAGGATTTTTTATGTTTTTCTATAATATAACCATTGTTTGTATCATACCCATATCCCTTTGTTAGATGTAAAATCCACTAAGGGCGAATCAGTGAACCTAGATATTATAATTTTGATTGAAATCCCTTTCAAACTATTCAAAAAATCAACATATATCAACTTGATCAAGCAACATTAACAAGAGAACTCATTCATTTAATGCATACACTAGATCAAACACATAACACAGTTCCTATGGGAAATCCTCATGGGGAATAAAACCCACTCTCAAGCTTGTAACACGAATGGACTACTATCCTATAAGATGCTAAAAAATAAGAGACTGGTCAAGTCCTTTTGATTAGGAACCTTCGGTTAAGTCCTTCTGACCTACAACCTTGATCAATTCCTTATGATCAAAGGTCTTTAGTGAAACCCTATTTCACAAGGAGTAATTTCCCCTAAGGAAGATCAAGTCCTTTAGGCTCTCCCTAAGAAGAACACTTCTAGCTTAGGACTGATGTCTTAAACACTTGATGATGGATCTCTGGATATCACTCTTCTCACCTTTCAAAAACAACTATATCACCCAACACACCCTATTGTCCAAATCACATTACATAGTTGAACTAACATACAAAGATCTATTAGGACACATTACATATCCCAACTAACCCCACTCTTCAAGTCTACACACTTAATGTATCATTTACAAAAAAAAAATCTATCACATCTTCAAAAACATGACCAGATGGTCATATACACAATCCATACACTGATCTACCTCTCAGATCAACCACCAAGCTCACATAGTCTTCACGTTGTCTTCGCTCACACTCAAACAACAATAACACTATTCTACTAACATAATTATGACTAACATGTCATACAAATAGTACTCAAACTAATATTCTAATAAACTCATCCATAGGGTAGTCTACCCCTCCTTAAATCCCCAATTCACATATAGAATATTCTCTCAAAACTCTCCAAAGTCTCTCTCAAATAGCCTCTCAAGCATACTCATCCATTTTGCCCTTCTAAACTTATTAGGTCCAATGACCTATGTGATCACCTTCAACAACTTGATCAACCTAGCATGTCTAGTCCTCTTCTTTCACTATAGGTCCTCATTGACCTATACCTTCTCTTTCAATGGTTATCTCCCTAACTTGGCTCCACTCTCACACTCCTCATAATGGTATTACAAATCTAGAAACAAACACATTTGGTTTCACTATATATTGAGCAATCATGAATTAATAATATCATAAAAATCTTTGCCAACCACAATACATGCCTTCACCATTAAGGCATCTCACATGTGTCATACTTAAGTAGTTACACCTTTTAATAAGTCCCTTATAGCTCTTATAGGTTTCATGAAGACTTATTCACCCATTTAGCATACCATCGAATAAAATAAGAACAAAGGACCACTTTCAAATACATGGGTCCACTCCTTGTGTCCCCTTCAACATCCTCAAATGATCATAGTCACCTTTTCTCACCTTTGCATATGATCAAATAACTAAAATAGAGGCCTTATACATAGGAATGCCATTACCAAACATATAGTCAACTTATTAAGCATTGTTCATACTTAAGATTAATTGTTCACACCTCTAAAATACTCACAAAGCATTCTCATGGAGTCTACAACATGATCCAATAGCTAATTCATCATAAGACATTGAAACAACATCAAAAATAGCTCAAATATTCTTTGTAGGTCACTTTTAGAATAAACATGAAACCATAATCAACTTTGCAGATTAATATCTTTGTTTGTATATAATTAAAAATTTTCAAATTCATATTGCTAGATGTGCCTTGGAGTCCTCTACATAGTTGATTTTTATTACATGAGAAAATTTCACTTCTATTGAAATTATATGGCCCAAAGATAAAACATTGGTATTTCCCTTAGAAAATTTAAATATTCAAATGGAAAAAGTCATAGTTAAACTTCAAACACTTAACAATCATCTCGTGTCCTCATTTCTTGGATCAAATATACACCGTCAATCTCTTCCAATCTTTAACACATAGGCACCAATGCTTAATCATTAAAACTCAGTCACTTTCACCTCATCTCATGCAATATCATAATGTTAAATCAATGCACTTCTTTGATCTCTATGGATCAACTAGGGCTTTAACGATCAATGCTCACCATTGGATCAATCTGTATGAATGTTCACTCATCGTTGGATTCTTATATTATACATTTTCTCAGTCATTAAACATTGTGTAACTATCTTAATCTCATTTATTCCTATCTTCTTGGAGTAATGAACACCATTGATCTTTCTCTATCTTTAACTCTTATATAAATGACTATGGGGACCCTTTCAATATGCTTGAGTAGCCATTTTTGAACCTTAATAACTTCTTTTATGCTTCGATGTAGGATCTAAAATTTGGATCAGAATATCTTACATAGGAGAATCAAACCATGTGATACACTATTCTTATAACCCTCATGCATGTGAGATATAACATCATTAAAATGCCTTCTCAATTTTTTTTCCACAAAGCCAACTATGTCAAAACCTGCCTTGGAGACAAAATTTGCTCTTGCATAAATTTTGTTGTGATTTAGCGCATGATCTAGAATTTAGCATAAATCATCTATGCTAAAAAATAAAAAAACACATATTATCAATTTCTCTTTACACCTTCACATGTGTAAGAAATAACACCATCAAAATTATCACTCAACTCTTCTTGCCACATTACAAAATTGGCTATGGGAAAACACAGTCAAATTTTTTGGGAGCCCAACTTTGCATATGCATATATTTTAATGTGCTACATCACATGATTTTAAAATTAAGAAAAATAAACTAGGGAAAAGATGAACAAAACCATATGATCATGTTGTCCTGACACATCCACGCATGCAAATTCTGACCTCATCAACATGTTTACTTAGCTCTTTCTAGCCAACTACAAATTTGGCTAAGTATGGGAAAACAATGAATTTTGACTTGGAAACCAACTTTTCACCCTCATAAATTTGATCATGATTTGATGAATGAATTGAGATTTGGTGCATAATTTCTAGGGAATACTATGATCACAACCATATGACCAACTCCCCTTGACTCAATCCTACATGGTAATGGTGATGTCAACAAACTACCTACTCAAATTTTATACCACTTTACCCAAAGTGTCTAGATGAGAACAATGATGAACTAGGTGAATTAAAATCATGCACATAAGCATTCAAGCATTCTTGAATTTTTTTGGGACCCCTTTCACATGCTCAAATCACCATACTCAACCTTGATCCTTTCTAGCCATGTCAATACTGAATATCAACCAACTATACATAAAGCACACTAGAACAATCACATTGCACACTTTGTCATTGTCACTTAGGTTATGAAAGTTATTCATCCACTCAATAGGACACCTCTATGAAAAAACCATGACATCATCATGACAACTCTCTAACATCTCCCCCTTTCTCATTAATGTCAAACACCATCATATATATCAATAAACAACTCACCTTCTCTTTATTCAAACACTCCCACAATAGGAACTTTACATAACATGAACTTTCTCCCCCTTTGACACTGACAAAGTGGGCACCAATTGATCTTGAGGACTTGAAAATATTGACAAATAGGAAAGGACCATCTTAGAAATATGATACAAACTCCCCATTACCTAGAGCTAACCTCTTCTTGTCATGACAACTTCCTCTTGCTTCATTCAAACACTCTCTTCAACTAAGCACTATAATAAATGAAGAAAAAACACACAAAACCATATAAATATGATGCAACACATCAATAAATGTCTAAGAGGGACTCCCCCTAAGAACTCTGATCAATTTCACCTTCTGAGCATATTTAGATCTCCACACACCATGAAGAATAACCACACATGCTTACTAGCCTTCTCTCTCAAGATACCATAAGGACAACCAATAAAACTTCATGCCAATGACCAAATAACAAACATGCACTGAACCAACTTGATAAATCACCTTAAAAATACTCATAACTTGCTCTTTTGGAAAATTTGATTAAAAGTCACTCTTTTTCAAATTAGGCCTATCTAGCCTCCTTGTAGCCTTACTTAAAACTTGTAGAGCCCAAAATTATCAATAGATACATATTCAAGACTTGAAACTTCATATCTGGAGCAATCTCGTATGCCCCCTCAAGTATAAAAATTTCATCATGAAGATCATCCTATGGGACATACTTCCTTCTCAAAACTACTAGCCAATTAGCCCTCCACTTTGACAAAATCTTGAATAACCTTGAGAAACACAAACCTTCAAATCTCTATGAAGCTTGATTTGACAACCCATTTGGCCCATTCAATATATTAAGAATCCTCAAATCTCAAATCATAAGGCAAACCACTTTTCTAGCAAAGCCCAAAACTCTAGAATCTTAAAACAAATAAAGTTAATACATCTTCTAGTCAACATCCACCTCTAAAACTTCTTGTACACCTTGACAAATCACAAATCTTCCTTTTCCATATTGAAACCTTCAATCTAACCCTATATAGTTTTACAACTAAAAAACATCATAGCAACACTTGCTTCTCCACACCTTCTTACTCAGATTCAACTACCCAATCCTTTAATCCTAGGACCTAACCAATTATAAAGCTCCCCCTAACTTCATGCTTCATCAAGAACATCACATATTAATCAATTATTCAATTAATTTATATGATAACATCAAAAACATGATCAACAAGCTAACTCCTTCTCAAGATAGGATCACTGAGATTCTTCAGAAACTTCTTTTCTCTAATAGATAGATATATAAAAAGAATGCACAACCATACCTTATTTTCATACCTTCTCATCAAAATAATATTTAATAGCCACCAAGCTTCCTCTAACTGACAAGTGTCTCCTTTAAGCCTAGTTTGAGACAACCCTTTGACATAACTAGACTAAAAGTCCCAAAACTTAGGGGACTCCCACATCTCCATATCTTTCTCTGACTTGCAGTCATGCTTGATTTTAACTAAATCTTTGACTTCATTATTTTATTTAGATTTGTCAACCAATGCTGAAATTATAAACTCTTGACTTTCCTTCATTTTTTATTCTTTTTCCACCTTGGAAAATAATCCATCAAGACTCTTCAACTCAACAGGGTTAGTCTTCTTAGTCTTTACTACCTCAGGTTTCCATACCATATTTTGACTCTTCTTGTCTTTTGTAGCCATATTACCTACTTGATTCTTGAGCTTATTCTTATTTGAAACATAGCCTTCTAGAGCAACTTTCTTATCACCCTTATGACTAGAATAATTGACAATGCTGAAATTTGTTTTCCATTTCTAAGTTTATCCTTTCTCAAACCTTCTAGGAGCTCTATATCCTTTGACATACCTTGAAGACCTCTTAACACCATTTGGATAGAATCTAGCAATATGTCCACTTTTATGACAATTGAAACAAATAACATCATTCATACCTTTTGAAAAATTTGAACTATGAACAATCTTTGGCCAAAAACTCCTATCATAGCTCCATTAATGTCCATTCTTGACTAACTTCCTTTTACATTCCTTAGCTCTATGACCATACTTATTACACATATAACAATGACCATGAAATAAACTATCATACCTTGAAGCATTTGGTTATCTAACATACCTTCTTGCATCACTCTTGACCTAATCTAACTTCTTTTGATCTTCTTCAAGCTTGCTTATCTTGACAATAAATTGCTCATGCTCATCCATCAATGAACCTAGCTTGGTTTCTAATTGAATGCTCTCATCCTCTTTAGCTCTTATACTTGAAATTACATCCATTAACTGAACTCTAAGAACTTGGATAGTTTTCTTATCACTCTTAGCTTCTTTAGCCTTGTCATACTTTATTCTACATGCTTGATCTATCATACTTCCCTCAAGAGAACTAACTTGTGTTTCAAGACCTTTGATCACATACCACATCTTGTGATTCCTCTTCTTATGCTTCTTTAGTTCACCAAGAGTAATCATGAGCTTAGATTCTAGATCAAATTCTTCTTCCCCACTATCATCTTCTCTACTATTATGACAAGCTTATTTATCAAACATGATGTCCTTTTATTTTGAACACAAACTTGTCTTGGCATCTACTAGCTAAACCTTAAGATCATTGATAATATTCTCATCCTCTTTGGCATCTTTCTTAAAAGTACATATCTATTCTTGAAGTGCCTTGATCATAGCCTTCCACTATTAATTTTATTTATTCAACTACTTAGCCATCTTTATACCTACTTAGGATCACCTTCAAGCTGTTAGGATTCTACCAAAGGACTAACTCTGATACCAATTGTTAGAGGTTCAATCCATAGAGAAGGGGGGATGAACAGTGAGCCTAGATATTATAATTTCAATTTTAGTCCCTTTCAAAATTCAAACAATCATCATATATCAACTTGATCAAGAAACATTAAAAAGAGAACTCATTCATTCAATGCATACACAAGATCAAACACATAACACATTGTTTCTATGAGAAACCCTCATGGGGAATAAAACCCAGTCTCAAGCCTATAACATGAATAGATTAATATCTTATAAGATGATCACAAACAAGAGACTGATCAAGTCATTATGATCAGGAACCTTCGATCAAGTCTTTCTAACCTACAACCTTTATCAAGTCCTTCTAATCAAAGGTATTTAATGAAACCTTATTTCACAAAGATCAACTTCCCCTAAGGAAGATCAAGTCCTTTAGACCCTCTTCGAGAAGAACACTTCCACCTTGGGACTAATGTCTTCAACACCTGATGTTGGATCTATGGATATCAATCTTCTCACCTTTTAGTAATAAATCTATCACCCACCACACCTTATTGGGCAAAGCACATTACATACTTGAACCAACATACAAAGATCAATTAGGACATATTACATATCCCAACTAACCCCACTCTTCAACTCTACACACTCAATGTATCCTTTACAATAATAACTCTATCACATCTTCAACAACATGACCAAATGGTCATACACATATGCCACACATTGATTTTCATCTAAGATCAACCACCAAGTTCACACAATCTTCACCTTGCCTTTTCTCACACTCAAATAATAAGATCACTATTTTACCAATAAAATTATGACCAATAGGTCATAAAAATAGTCCTCAAACTGACCTATTCATCAACTCATCCACAAGGCCCTCTACCCATCCTTTGATCCCCAATTCACATATATAAGTTTCTCTCAAAACTCTCCCAAGTCTCTGTCAAATAGCCTCTCGAGCATACTCATCCATTCTACCTCTTCTAGGCTTATTAGGTCCAATGACCTATGTGATCACCTTTAACACCTCTCTCAAAACAACATGTCTAATCTTCTTCACTCACTATAGGTCCTCACTAAACTATACCTTCTCTTTCAAAGATTATATCCTTTTCTTGGTTCCACACTCACACTCCTCATACCAGTACTACAAATCTAGAAACCAACACATTTGGTTTTACTATTTATAGAGAAATAATGAATTAACAAGATTACAAAAATCCTTGTCAGCCATAATACATGCCTTAACCCTTAAGGCATCTTACATGGGTCATACTTAAGTATATACACCTTATAATAATCCCCTTGTAGCTCTTATAGGTCTCATGAAGACCTATTCACCCATTTAGCACACCATCAAATAAAATAAGAACATAGGACCACTTTCAAATATATGGGTCCATTCATTATGTCCCTTTCAACATCATCAAATTATCATAGTCACATTTTCTCACCTCTACATATGCTCAATCAACTAAAATAGAGACCTTATATATAGGAACACCATGACCAAACATATAATCAACTTATTAAGCATTGTTCATACTAAAGATAGATTGATCTCACCTCTAAAATACTCACAGAGAATCCTCATGGAGTCTACAACATGCTCCAATAGCTAATTCATCATGAGACATCAAAACAAAATCAAAATGAGCTCAAATTCTCTTTTCAGGTCAGTTGTAGAATAAACACAAAAGCATAGTCAACTTTGAAGCTTAATATCTTTGTCTTCACATACTTTTAGATCTTCAAATTCATATTACCAGACGTACCTTGGAGTCCTCTACATATTTGATTTTTAATGCATGAGTGAATTTAAATTTTATCAAAATATATGGCCTGAAGACTAGATATTGGTATTTCTATTAAAAAATTCAAATATTCAAATGGTAAAAGTCACAGTTAAACTTTAAACACTTTGCAATCATCTTGTGTCCTCACTACTCAGATCAAATACAAACCATCAATATCTTTTGATCTTTAACACATAGGTGCCAATACTCAATCATTAAACCTCACTCATTTTGACCTCATCTCATGCAATCTCATAATATTGACTCAATGCACTCCATCGATCTCTATGGATCAACTAGGTCTTTAATGATAAACATTCATCATTTGATCAATTTGTATGAATGCCCACTCATCATTGGATCCTTATCCTATACCCTTCCTCAGTCATTAAACATCATGATCCTTTTCTCATCTCACCACTTCCTAACTTCTTAGATCAATGCACACCATTGATCTTACTTGAGATTTAACTCTTGCAAAAATGGGGACCCTTTCAATATGCCTGAGTTAGACATTTTTGAACCTTAATAACTTCTTTTATGCTTCGATGTAGGATCTCAAATTTGGACTAGAAGATCTACTCACATAGAATAATCCAACCATGTAACACACTATTCTTGGAACCCTTGTGCATGCAAGATATAAAGTTATTAAAATACCTTATCAAAATCTTCTATCACAAAGACAACTATGTCAAAACTTGCTTGGGAGACCAACTTTGCTCCTACATAACTTTTATTGTGCTTTAGTGCATGATCTATAATTTAACATAAATCATCTATACTCAAAACTAAATAAACCCATATTATCAGTATGTCTTTACACTTTCACATGTGTAATAAATAACACCACCAAAATTACCACTTGGCTCTTCTTCCCACATTGTAAAATTGGCTCAGTAGGAAAACATAGTCAAACTGCCTAGGAGCCCAACTTTGCACATGTATATATTTTGATGCACTACATTGCATGATCAAATTTTTTTTTGAAAATAAACTAAGAACAAAAATAAATAAACCCATATGATCAGTTTTTCTTGACACCTCCATGCATGAGAATTCTAACCTCATAAACATGCTTACTCAACTCTTTCTGGCCAATTGCCAATTTGGCTAAGTATGGGAAAATAATGAATTTCGATTGAGAAGCCAAATTTGCACCCTCATAACCTTGAATACATTTTGATGCATAAATTGAGATATGTCACATAAAAACTATGGACTACTATGATCATAACCATATGACCAACTCCCCTTGACTCATTCCCAAATGGCAATGGTGACATCATCAAACTACCTACTCAAATTTTCTACCATTAGAACCAAAGCATCTAGATGAGAACAATGATGAATCAATTTAATTCCACTCTTGCATATAAGTATGAAAAGTATTCTTGACTTCTATTAGGACCCCTTAAACATGCTCAAATAACCATACTCAACCCTTATCCTTTTTAGTCATCTCAATATTGAAGATCAACCAACCATACATAAAACACACTAGAATAATCACATTTCACACTTTTTCATTATCACTTAGGCTATTAAATTACTTCATCCACTTAATAAGACATCTCTATGACAATACCATGGCATCATAATGACAACTCTCCAACACCATTTCCCACCATACCTTAGCCTATTGACCTCTAGTTCTTTTCTCTTATTCCCTGTCACTTTTGGCCTTGGTTTTGATTCATTTATACTTTAGGCACTTTTAGTGGTTGATATTAGATGTATTTCTAGAACTTAATTTAGATTTAAACCTTTGAATGCATTATTTCAATGGTAATATATGGAATTAGTATGATAGTGGTCCTTTAAATTGCATCCTTCATTTGTGTTGCATTCTATATCACTTTACCTATGTCTTTGTTTCCTACAACCTAGGAATAACCCTTTTACCATTCATTTTTGTATCATTATTCCATACATTACCATTTGCATATTCATGAACTCATTGTTACTCATTTTGATGCTTCATTGTGGGGGAAATACAATGTCTTGAGGTCTATTTGGACTAGGTAGGTAGCAATCAATGTTTTCTAAGGTCATCTCAGTGACCCTTATTTGAAATCTCTTTGTTTTATGAGCAATTTAATTTTGAATGATCTCATCATTTTATGAGCACCCTAAGCCATGATATCACCATTTTATGAATAATATGTTGTTAATATCTAATGATTTAAGATACCCCAAAAATTTCAATACCATTCAAAGCATTTAAAAATCCCTAAACATTTGAAAACACCTAAAAAATCCTAAAAATCACAAAATCATGAAAACTAGCTTAGAATTTCCATGTGAGATATAAAGCCTTAAAAAGCTTTTTTGGGATGGACTATCTTACCTATCCAGCTTCATTTCAAGAAAACTTTTCCATTTTTCTCTCATTTTTGGGAGAATTACATCATCTTGACATCCACACATACTATGTAGGCAATACTTGGATACATTGGGTATCTTGGGTTAGCTCAGCCATCACTTTATTACCTGTTGGCACTCTTTTCATATCATTTATCCTAAGGATCATGGCTTTTATATCTATTTCACAAGTAATCACTTGTCCTTTATTTTTACCATCCTTATTATTCTCTTTTCAATCTTATCTGTATTCTTTCACCAATTTGCAAGTCACTTTTGTGAGCATTGTGCATTTAAAATTGATGTACTAATGGACACTTGCCTTTTCTTACACTTTCACCATTTTAAGATTAACCTCAGCCAACAATCTCACCATTTTTTAATCTCATTCACATTCCAAGCCATAGATGTAGTGAACACTATGAATTATCAATTCAATTCATTGGTGGATATGTGTCTTTCATCTTCTAATGTGGTTTTAGCCAAAACCATCACTTTCACAACATCATGAGTTTCTGGTACCTGATGCTTTCATGATTATGAGCATCACCACCTTATTTACACTACACACTCACCATTTTGAGATACCATTACTTTATTCCTATATAATCATCCTCTTTTTTTTATCATCAATTTTCTTCTATCCCATATCCTAAGAAAACTATATTTGGCTTGAAGTTCATTTTGGACCTAGGGTCCATGGGATAATGTAGGCAACATCCACTTTCTTAGAAAATCTAGAGTCAGCTCAGCTACCCCTTATTATTTCTTCTATTCCCCCTATTTGATTTTGTTTTGTTAATCCCATATAGCCTAGGGGCAACATTTGTCTATAGCCTAGGGGTAACCTTGTGCCATTTATTCTTGTGTTGTTTTACCTACGTCAGTGGTACCTATAGCTTAGGGGTAACCTTGTACCCAAGTGTAACACCTCTATTACACATGCACAAATAATTGCATTCACTAATTTATAGTTTTCTTATATTATGTTTGATTTTGACATTTTCACAAACTAGATTGTATATTGTTGTTTGTTTTAGTTTAATTTATTTATTTACCTTTGTGTGTCTTAGAATAGTATGCTTACTGAATTCTTCTCTGTCTTAGTTTAGTTTATTTATTCATTTTCCTTAGCTTATGTTAACTATTGCTCTTGCTTAAACTTAATTTTTTATTGCTTATGCTTTAGTTTATTTGTTCATTAGCTAGCTTAGATGCACACTTTATGTGCCTTAGTTAAGTTAATTTGTTTTAATTTCTTTTAGTTGGTTGATTAACTAATTTGTTTCTTTTAATCTGTTCATTTTTTAAATTTATTTGCTTAGTTGGTTTATTTTTTTATTTGTTTTTTGGTTACTTTATTTGTTTGTTTATTTTTAACTACTTGTTTTATTTTTTATTTGTTTGTATCATTCTCAATTGGCATAGATCTATTACATTTTATTTACACTTGAGTCGTGATTGGTCATATATTATACTTAGGTTTTGACTATTTGTATATAGTCCTACACTTAGTTTATTTATCTTATATTTACACTTAGAATTTGATTATTCATATATTATTCTTAAGTTATTTGTATTTTCATCTAAATAAGTTTTATATGTTTAGGATATATATTGTTATTATAGTTTTCTATAACTATGATGCATAATAACACAAGCAACAACAAAAATCAGACTAAAAGATCTATCTAACAATGTAGTGGGCATTACTTCTCTTAGTTCACAACTAGCCAAATACCAAACACACTCCAAACCCATGAATAATTAGATCAATATGATTATATTATGTGATAATACAGACGTGCATCTTTGAATAAGCATATATATAAATTCATACAACATAAGTAGATAAAATAGTGCAACATCTCATAGACATGGTAATACAGTAAAATTAAAGAGCATACATGTTTACATGTCCAATAAACATCAAAAATATTAAAAACATCACATCTAAATATGATAATCAACACAATAATAATATGAGCATCACATATATCAAATGATCTCTTGGGATGGTGGTCTCATATGCTCAGTGATAATATGAGGCCTCATTCTTAGCCTAAAGGATCTCAAATACCACATGTGAAAACCCTTATTATATGCTAATTCTATAAGCCTCATGTCACTCATGCTAGAGATTTTATGTATTTTCCAAGGCTTGATCCCTATCTAAGATAGCCTGATCTCACTCTACCTAAGTTTATTCCTATAACCATACCATCTATACCACCTTTACCTTAAGCCAGGTAATCTCCAATTGAAGGGTATTCATGTCCTTATCATTGATATCTAGTGTAGCCTAAAATTGACCCACCCTCCTATCCAAGTGTTAGATCTTACCTACCCTAGCTATAATCTCCTCCTCTAGTATGGGACTATACCTAGCTACCTGAGTTGTACCTGATGGCCCTGCTTAGCTTGGATCAACAAAATAACCTATTATATCTACATTAATGGGATCCAACACTACCATATCTTGGGTGTCAACCCTTCCATAATTTATGTCATCATTTTCATCATCATCATCATCATCATCATCATCATCATCATCATCATCATCATCATCATCATCATCATCATCATCATCATCATCATCATCCCCTCCTTTACTACTATGCTAGTTATTACCACTATTTTTAGCCCTATTGCTAGTCTCAACATTTGCCTCATCTATATCCATTAGTACCTAAACTTGTACCTATGCTTGACCACCTTCTTATTATGTAGTAGTAATTATCAAATAATAAAACTATAACCACTAGTTTGTATAATTTGGTGTGACCCCTATATCTGTTAGACTTCCTACATACACCCATACCACCCATAGAATTCTCCCATAGCTAACCACCTCTATACACCTCTGAATCACTGGGGTGGTGGGGTTGATCTCTATAGTATCATGAAAATAGCACTTGGGATCTAATAGAATATATTATATCATGCCAAACTATCATATCACTCTTCTTAATCCCATGTGGAAGAAATGGATGCTCTTGTTAGGCATCAATATGATGCTAGAAATAGACATCACTACAACAACATCCATATTGATTAATGTTGATGGTGAGGGGCACCCTGGGGCTAAGTTCTCAGGTCATAAGTTAGTTTAAGTCTCAAGAAAATTAATATCAACCTTCCCATTCACCATGGGAATATCATAAAAACTAGTCAAGTTATCCAACACTACTTGTTGTCATGATGGATCTATATAGAATAGTCTACAACCTATCATGGTTAGATTTAGGATCTGTTAGGTATCCTCAAATGTAATAGTGGCCTCCCTAATTATTAGGTGAAAATTCAAAGTCTTAGAGTGCCATCACTCTATCAAGGCACTTAGATATGCTCAATTTACCTAGATCATAGGCATCCATACAACATCATATAAGTCTAGGTCCTATAGGAATGCAACCATCTCCATAGTCTAAATATACTACATCCACAAATAATGGGAATGTCACTCTCATGTTGTAAGTATCACAAGATGATCCTATTACTATAAAAAGATTATCATTAGCCTATGCTACTATCTAGACAAGTATAAGTATTTACCGATAAAAAATTGAGTCGCTCCATGCCATTTTGTCTTACCAATGCCTTAGTCTAGGGATTTCAGTGAAGTCACTATTTTCCCTTTAACTCTAAATAATGATTTTGCCTATTTTGGTGAAATAGTTGATTAGGCATTTTTAAATGTTTTCTTTTAGAAAAGTCACTAATTAGGTGAAATCCATTGGTTTATGTAAAATTACCATTTTAGAAAACCTATGAAAATGGAAACTTTGTGTGTTTTCATGAAATCACCAATTAGGCCAAATTGACCATTTTAAGGAAAAATCATTGATTATTTTTGGTAAAGTCACCATTTACCTTGGTCAAGTTTATTTTCCCCTCCAAAAAATAATCATTTACCCATTTTATTAACTAGGGAAAACATTAAATGAATAATAAATGCACCTGATCACTAGGGTGAGGTTACTTACCAGAGTCTTATCATGTGGAGGTCACCCATGCTCCCTCACTTGGTCACTAACGTGTCTCCATCCTTGTTTGCATGCCATTTATTATCAATGGCTCAAAAAAAAACTAAAGCTCAAGTTTACAAAGGGCTTGGGTGAAAATAAGTCATTTTTTCACCCCATGGGGTGAATATATAGCCTAAAATTATGAATTGTTCACCCCCTAATGCCTAAGGTTCATTATGTGTACTCTAGGAGGTTTATTTTTTGCCTCCACGGTCCATTTTACATACTTTTGATCATACATTCCTTATTTCTTAGCCATTTTTTCACTAGATCATTTTATTAGGCCTCTTCCAGGACCCATTTAATAACATTATTTTCTCTACCTATACTAGTGTTAGTTTGAACATGCATCTTTGTACTCACACTTAGAGTATAATCATGTGGATTTTCTTTGCCAGTTCATCATAGGTCCATTTTATAAGTTTTTAGCATATGTTCCCTTTACCAATTTGCCTAGATGTTGTAAATTATTTTTTGACCAATCAATGATCTATTTTGCCTTCCTAGGGCAAACTCATTTTCAATCACGTGATCCAAATGTGCTAATGATTATAACTACCTTTAGGCAAATCATTATTTTTTGATGTATTTATTCTGTTAGGGTAAATACTTATTCTAATGATTATTTCCACCTTTGGAAAGTAATTATTGTTTTCTCTACCTTCCACATAGGGGCATAAACCTATGCCACTGATTATATCCACCATTGGAAAAATTAGTGTTTCCCCTCATATTTCCACTAGATCATGTCATTTTATTCATTTTGAGGGAATGTTCGATGAATTTATTGACCACTTGATCCCTCAAGTAGACCTCCATGAGTAATTAACCAACCTTTAGGGAATGAACCTTTCATCTTAGTATTTTTTTCATTCTTTGAAAATATATTACTATAATTATGTCTTATAACACCTCAAATAAGGGAAATTATAGACACCCCATTTTAGTTGCGTTCATGTCTAAATTGGATATCAGATCAATTTATAACAAATGACATAATTCAAGCATAAAAATCACCTCAAATACCCAAATTTGTCTATGCATGGAATAAAGGTTCCCATTATTATGTCGAGGCTTCCTTATTTTGGGTATTATCTTGTACAAAATGATAACCTATCTTGGATTCAAAACCAATCAAATTGTGACTTAGAAAATTGATAAATTGGCCTTTTGATCTATTAATGTAAAACACTAAAATAATTCCTAAATACTAAAAACCCTAGGAAATATTAATTAAAAATCAAACTTCAATTAGCTTATTAAGTAAAAATTCCAAGTTCAATTAGGGAATTACATTTTCTAATAAAGGATTTTTTCAATAAAGATGAGGTCAAAGTCAAAATAATTAATAATATATGTTATAAATGCCTAAAATTCTAAGAAAATGTGAGTTACACCTCATAAATATCTTCTATGAGTTTTCTAGCCTTCATAATTGTTTTGACCCAGCACAAGGTTAATACAAACTTGACCAAGTTTAATATAGACACAACCAAGGTTAAAACTAAACCTAATATTACTTGGGTTAGAGTTATTTTTAAGACCTATAAATACAAGTGCCATTACCCCTATCTAAACAAGCTCTCAAACCAATGTTATAATGTCAAACTGATTAAGGAAAAGCTTCACCAAGCCAAAATTCATGTGGTCTTCGAGAAGTACTTCCCAAATGGAAATTGCATTGATGAAATTCTCTATTATCCATAAGATAAGAAAGAACATCCTCTATGCCAATGAATGAATAATATTTTGACAAGGGAGGTAATATAGTTTTGTGTTTTATCTTATATTTGCAATTTTGTTCATTGTGTAAAGCTCACCCAAGTACATAGGCAAGAGTGGTTTAGTTTCTATCATATTGTTTGATTTTAATTCCATTTTGATTTAACTAATAAGAAACTAACAAAATTGGCTCTTTGGATTCCTAATGATACAAAATCTTCCATTTTTATGAAAGCTACTAAAGGGAAATGTGACATAAAATTAACAACCATTTTCAATGCCACCTATACATACACAATCAAAATAATAGTGAGGAAAATATACTTTACCAATAGGAAAGATTCCATTAGCCCTAAGAGAGTAATGGTGGAATTTGATATGATGTCAATAAAGACAAAATTCAACATTTTCCAAGGCCCATTGGATAATTTCAATTCTAACATTCAAAACATCAAGAGAGGTAAGCATAATTTCTGCTACGGATCTCTATTACTTTGTTTAGCAATGCTCTACATAAATACTCTCCCAGGCATAGATTAAAAAGTAGATTGAGAAAAATAAAAAACCATAGAAGATAAAATAAAAAACCATTTAGAGACCATGACCATAAAACTCCAAGTTTATTTTGTGCTTGACTTGGTGGCTAAGTTACAACAAATCCTCAATGCACAATATAGAAATACTCTAGAAATTATTTCCAAATATAACATAGAGTTTTAATTTTTTGACACCATTGACTTCCTCTACATCCAACCATATATTCCATGTTAAAAAATAATTATACCCCTTCGTTATGAAGTTTTATATACTAAAATAGAGAAACTTGTCATAATCATCCACTCATTCCTAAAAGCATCAGGGAAGTCTACCTTGCAAGATATGTAATATAATATATAGTAGTTAGTGGCTAAAATACATGAAAAAATATCTAATATCAAACCAAAAAAAGAGGAAAAAGAATAAGAGGAAGCCACTAAATAAGAATTAACACCTCAATAAATAATTAAAATTCAGGGCAAACATGTACAATTTGAATGACACCAAATGGTAGGGACACATGCATCTAAAAAGGGAAAATAAATAAGACCCAAAGGTAGAAGCTTTGGCCACTCACATAAAAAATAAAACATCCTACACTATAAATAGATAATATTCCAACTAATAAGAAGAAAAAATAAAAAAGTGAAAGGTAAAAATTCCACATAATAAAATTAAAATAGATTTAAAAAAATCTCCTATCGACATCTCAGATAGATAGATGGAAGAAGCATGGCCAGAGATGGTAGAAGAGGCATGGATAGACATAGAGGGTTAAGAACATGGATAGACATAGAGGGTGAAGAAGAAAAAACATAGAAAAAGCCTTGACCATCAAATTGGCCAAGGCACAATAAGAAGCCACAAAAGGAGTTACATAAGTAAATATTTTGGAAGAAATAAATAAGTGGAAAGAAGAAGAAAATTAAAAAATGAGGTTCAATCAAATCAAGCAAAAATAAATTTATAAAAAAAGAACCAAAAAAGAGGGAGATATAAAATAAAGAGGAATATGAGGCTGTGGTAAAACAAAAGGCAAAGGCTGAGAAAAAGGCTTAAGAATATGCCCTTTCTAAATATAAAGTAGCTGAGACATTAGTGACACAAAAAAAGAAAGAAAATGAAGTGAGGGAGAAAAAGGAGAAGGAAGATAAGGAGAAAAGGTGAAGGCAAAAAATAATAAAAAAGTGAGAGAAGAGAAGGATAAAAAGGAAAAGGAGATGGATAAAAAGGAGAAAAAATAGAAGGATAAAAAGGAGGAAATAGAGAAAAAAGATAAGGCAGATAAAGACAAAAATAAAAAAGTAATAGCATAAATGGCCCAAAAATATGAGAAAGAGATAAAAAAGAAGGCAGTCGAGGAAGACAACAAACATGAAGAAAAAACATTATAAAAAGCTACAGAAGAAGCCATTAAAAAGAAAATGTAGACAATATTTTATGATTATATGGCACCTTAGTCTTGTACACTTAGCAAACTCAGACCTTGGTTATTCCTCTTAGTTATACACTCTTGTTAGTTCCACAATCCTCATGTATTATTTATCTTGTTCCCTTTATCTATCTCTTAGATTGACCAATCTTAAATTTATGACATGGATATTTTATTTTACCCATATTCTTAAAATATACTTATCTTACACTTTTGCAAGTTCTGATCCTATACCTATTTTGATACTTCCTAAAAACTAACATCTAGGATAGATAGTAGTATTGACATTACTATCTTGACTTGATGTAAGTGTCCATTGCCCTAATTTCATCCAATTTTTAAATGAAACGTATCCTAATGGTCAGCCTAAGTGATTTAATGCGAGGTATTACTCCAAAGGGATTGATATAAATATAAGATCAACCCTCATTCATTCCTCATCTATAAAAGACCAAAGAGACCAAGGCACTTATAAAAAGAAATATATCAAGCATTCAATTAATTAAAGATTCCCTATTGCCATACCAATAATAGACACAACACATCTACAGGTCTAAAGTACTAAAGGATCAACCCAAGAGTCTGATTTTACAAGTTACAAGTTAAGTCACTATTATACTTATTTTACATGCATTGTATGATTCACACACAATCTAAGATGTAGAGGAGAACTACATCAGTCTAATGCCCTCTTTAAATTATTGGCTATGTAGGTGTTATCATGTTTTTTGGATATTTAAAAATTAACAAAAAATTAACTTTTTTTGGCTAATTTTTTATTTAAGCTTAAAATTATTGGATTTTAAAAATATAAAAATTTTAATTATAAAAAAATTATGGGAAAAATACTTTATATCCTAAATTGTGCAAAATCACTTTTGAGCTTCCCCATGTAAAAATATATTGGCTTTCCCATAATTTATAAAAAATCAGTAAACCTTTTTGAAGTTGTGAAAATGTCTTTTACTTTTCCCCACATTATGCAAATGTGCCTCAACACTTTTTAAAGTCACGTAGTTTCAATTTTACACATGGTGCATTTGTAATTTGCTTTTTTGAAATCTCGTTGTCATGTAATTTCCTTGGATACTTCCTTGAGTCGTGCAAATTAATGTTGGAATTCCCCAAGTCATGAAAATTTGTTTTATGAATTCCTTGAGTTATGTAAATAAAATATTTATTTTTCACTACCATGCACGTAAGTTTTACACTTCTGCCAGCCATGCAATTTAAAATTTGATCTCCCTATTCTGTGTAAATGTCATTGCCAATTCAAATCTTTTTCTTTAATTTGCATACAAATGCCATTATTTCTTCTCCAAATTATGAAAAAATGAAACTTATTCTCCTAAAGATTTATAGTCACATACAATATTTGAATGATAGTTTCAAACAATATGAAGAGGGAGGTAAAAATAAGAAAGAAACATATTTTAATTTGTTTTAACTACTAAAAGGAAAATGTACCATGCAAATGGAGAAGTGATTATTTCATAAACAAGAACAAATCATTTTTTATATGTTTTGGCTATAAAAGTGGAAGCTTTATGCCTCAATAGGTGAAGCTTGAGGAAAGATAAAAGTAAAAATTAAAAAAAAAGGCAATTTTAATTTGTTTTTGGTAGTTAAGGACCAGGTCGTACAATGCCCAACTAATAAGGAAAATTTCCAAAATAAAAATAAAGAAATCAGATCAATATTTTTTTGTTTTTATTGGTAGAAACATAATTGTATGACACCATGATAAGTAAAGAAAGGTTAAGTAAAAATAGATAGATTTTATTTATTATTTTTTCTTGCAAGTGGAGGATGTATGGTTGTATGGAAACACTATAAGTAAAAATAGAAGATAAAAAAAGAGATGATTTCAAATTATTTTCATCTGCCAAAGTAAGGTTATATGATGTCATAACCCAAGAACAAAGGTGAACAATAGGGAAAACTAAAAGAACAAATTTTGATCGATTATCAACTACCAAAAGAATCCATACCAATACATATAGTCCATAAGAGAAGTGTACACAAAAAAATTAGTTTTGCTTACAATAGAAGGTCATATGACCACGTAGTAAGAGGAGGAGAGAAAATTAAAAATACAAAATAGTTGATTAATTTTTACTCATTTATGGCTGTATGAACAAAATATATGATGCCATACAATCCCTAAGAGAGAGAGAGAGTTAAGTTAAAAATTTGATTTTATTTATTATTATTTCTTGCAAGTGGAGGATGTACGGTTGTATGGAAACACTATAAGGAAAAATAGAAGATAAAAAAAGAGATGATTTCAAATTATTTTCATCTACCAAAGCAAGGTTATATGATGTCATAACCCAAGAACAAAGGTGAACAATAGTGAAAACCAAAAGAACAAATTTTGATCAATTATCAACTGCCAAAAGAATCCATACCAATACATATAGTCCATAAGAGAAGTGTACACAAAAAAATTAGTTTTGCTTACAATAGAAGGTCATATGACCACGTAGTAAGAAGAGGAGAGAAAATTAAAAATACAAAATAGTTGATCAATTTTTACTCATTTATGGCTGCATGAACAAACTATATGATGTCATACAATCCCTAGGAGAGAGAGAGAGTTAAGTTAAAAATTTGATTTTGCTTCTTGCCAATATATATGGTACAATTAGGAGTAAAGAGGGTTTGGTAATCAAAATATATTTGTTTGTTTTATTTTCCAAGCCATTAAGGAGGCCACCCTATGTATTATTGGAAGCTTGTAAAAATTTAAAAAAAAACAAAAAAATAGATTTTTATTTGTTTTTTCTCAAATTTCAAAAGGTCGTACAATCTAATGTGATCTTGGAGAGTTTAATAATGTGATTATGGAAAGATCAACAAATTTAGAGACAACTATTGGATCATATAATATAATATATAATAACTTTGGTTATATTGGAAGTGGTTTAAGGAGCAGTTCAGTAAGTAATTATGGTGTTAATAATCCAACCATAAATCACAATGGTCAAAATATTGGTGAAGGTGGGAGATATTTTGCCAATTTAGGTATATTCCAATTTAAAACATATATCTAGGTTCTTATTCTTTCCATATATGTGGTCAAACTAGTCATATGACAATAAATTTCTCTAGTTTAGATCATGTCCTAGCTACGTATGTTAATGGGAATACTGTAGGTGGTTATGACACAAAGATAGGTGGATACGATGGTGGTTTTTGAATATTATAGGTAGTGAATATTTGAATAAGTGAATCAAAGGAGTTTATTAAAATTTTAAGGGTAGTATAATACTTTACTATGTGAATTTCTTCTTGGCTGAACATGGAGAGTACAAGAAGATCATCTAGAAATGAACAAAGATCAAATAAAAAGAAAAAGATACAATTCTCTATTTTCAAAGAAAGGTGGCATATGGACATGATAGTGGGATGATTATTTTTAAATTGGAAAGGGGATACACATATACTTTGTTTTTGGGGGTTCACTATTTTATTTCAAGGATAATTTTCTATGCACTTATGATTTTGTAACTTAAAAAAGATAACCCATTAATACCTTCTCACAGACTTGGTTTTAGTGGTCCAAATCAAGGGCTAAGATCTTTGTCTTATATTACAACTTATAATGTCATAATAATATGTTTATATGTTTATGATGGTTCATATGAACTTTATGTTGTGCCAAAGCAAAGTCTTGGCATAAATGATACAATACAGAAAGTGGCATTTGTGAAAATGGTTTGTATGTCTTTATGTAGGTAATAGGTCATCTCATGGAATGTGTGATAAAAAATTGGTATGATTAATAAATATGCCAGTGATTTGTTTCCAAAGAGAATCATGCAATATGGATGGTTTACTAACAAAAATATTTGAATTCAGGCAAGTTTTAATGTGGATATTGTTATAAATCTCATAAGTATAAAGTGTAAACCTACAAATGTAATTCATGAAAATCCTCTGTATCAAATCTATAAGTCTCAAATCATGCAAGTTTTATTCAAACTTTTAAATTGGTGTAAAATCACCAAAACATTTTTGCACCATTAAAATGGTTCAATTTTGTAATTTCACTTTTGCACACAGTGTAATTGCGCCAACACACTTTTACATCACTTAAATGTGTATTTTTATTAATTCACTTTTGCACCATATAAAACACAAAAAGGTGGCTATGCACCATAAACACATTATCACATTATAAAAATGAGTGTTAGGCCAATTATAAGGGGAATTTTTGGTAGTGAGACTCTACACAGATTTTGTTTAAAGAGCTAAACTTTGTTTTCAACTCAATAAATATCATGATTGGGAGATTTTGGATTTTTGTATTCGATGTTTATTCATAAGTCATATATTTGTATATTATTCACCTATTTATATATGTTTAATTTCAATTTATATTCATAATCATTACCAAATTATTAGAAAATGAGAATTTCACATTAAGTATTTATTTTAGAATCTTTTTGTGTTATTTTTATGAATGTGAAATTTCAGTGGGGGTTAATCAATATTTTAATTATCTTTTATGGGTAAATATGATATATTTGTATTTCATTATATTAATAGTAATATATAATTATCTCAATGTATGTTTTGTACTCCTAAGAGTGCATTATGTCTTTACCACCCATTGAATTAGATAGGTTTCTATGAATATAGTGTTTTCCCCTTCTTGGAGTATTCTGGTAAGTCTTTTGTATTTTAGTTACCCAAAGTTATCTTTAATTTTTACAAAAATGATCATGGTAGGTTATGTGTTTAACTGACTATAATAATGTTATTCTCCTTTTATTCCTTTATTTTCTCTATTCCTATCATTCTGTTTATTCACCTCATTTCTTTTCTATATCTATTATGTGCTTTCTAGTTAAAAGTACAAAACCCCCACATAATTTTTTTCTATAAATAGATATGAATAACTTTTCTATTGATTTTAACTTTTTAGATTTCAATAAAGGTAGCTTTGTTTGCTAATAGGAGAGGAGATTTATCCCTGCATTATTGACAAATGTAAGGATTTAGTTCCCACACTGCTAACTCAAAGTCACCAATTTGTCCCCTTGACAAATTTTTTAGCCAATGGTAGGCAATATCCTTGGACAATGGTGTCATTGGGGTCAGCTCTATATTGTATTCCCACTAACCCATTTTCCCCTAAGTTCACATTAAAGGTGGAAGCTAGGGTTTTACCACTTCATAAGGAGTGATAGTTCATGACCCAAATCATAATACACTAGAGTGAAGGTGAAGTAAAACCTAAAAGCATCCAAGTGGTCACAACTTATTTATCTAGATATTGTGTATAGGACATTATCATTCTATTTAGATAGTGGCATCAACACAACTATCTAGGTCTAACATAACTATATAGATAGATAGAAGCACTAGATCTAGAATTTGACAATTATTCTAAAACTATCTTCCTATCTACTTTCATCATGTTCTAGATCCATAACTGCATTAGCATTAGAACAAGATAATTACTCTCTTCTTTGTCAATTCTATATCTATCCTATTTGGACTTTGCATATTTTGACTATATTAACATAATAATTTTAGTGTATGCTTATATCTAAGTTTGGCATTTAATTGACTTTCTATTTATCTGATTGTCACCCTTATGCCATTTCATTTCTATATTCTTAACCATAAGCTTAAAGTGAAATACATACCAAAACCATTTTGTTTTAGGGTTAAAAATTTGGTGAACCAAATGTTTACTTGTTGATCTTGTATTTTTACTCCCTAGACATTGTCATGATCTTTATCATGTATCTTAGGCCTACATGTGATCACATTGGTTCTATGCACTTCAATGATAAATTTACCTAGACATGTTCCTTCAATATGCTACATGGTTAAATTCACATATTTTATAGTTGTATTTCCTTTTTGAGGTGAGGTAAATCCTAGTTAATAATTTTACCTAACCTTAAATGGAAGGAATATTAGTGGGGTCATGCTTGGGAAGCATGTTTTCCACACTTAGCACAAATATCAGATTTAGTGGGGGTATGTTTTGGAACCATATTATCCAAACTCATTCAGTATTTGGTACTTATTTAAATTTATAGATTTAGTTGGGGAATGTCATATGGACATGGATTCCACACATTTACATTTCTCATATTCAGTGGGGGCATGCTTTGGAAGCATGTTCTCCACACCCATTCAATATTCAACATATCTAGTTTATAGTGGGGGCATGTTTTGTAAACGTCTCTTCTAAAATGGTACTTATATCAGTTTTAGATTTATCCATATATAGTGGGGTCATTATTTGGAAGTATTTCCTCCACACTTACATAGTTATCTGGATTGGACAAGCACATAGTTATATAATTCAAATTCACAGTTGTGGCATAATTTTATACATTGGTACATTATTATACATAGTTTTAACATGAGACATATCTAAGGTGCATATGATATGCAACACGTGCATAATATTGTAAAATACAAATCAATTTTAGATTCTAAAACTATTGCATGTACTAATACCCTATAGACTTTTATGGATCATATTGAGCCAATATAATTTAATAGTTAGTTCACCTTTTTATGTGGTTGAGGTGATCAAATCACTCAATCTTGACAAGTTTTCAAGTTGGAATTGATCATCTAATGTCACCAATTTGTAATTATCATTGGGTTTCATAGTTGAGCTAATATAAACTATTAGGTGGTAACTCATTTTTTCTCCAAAGTTAGGGGAACATGCCTTCCAATCTATCTCTCTTTCTCTTTCTCTCTCTCTCTTCCCTTGGATATATACATTTTAAAAATATATCTATATTTATCCTAGTTTTACTTTTAGATACTTTTAATAATACATCCTTTATAAAACAACTTTTCAATAGGCAATGTGATTACATCGACATAAAAGGGTACTCCTAAACCTTGCTCTTTCAACTTCAGTCAATTTCAAGTAATTTCTATGCAGATTATATTTATTAATTTTACACTATAACATGATCTTGGTTATAGGTCAGTCACCAACGAAGCACTCAAATTCAACTCAAGCAAAGAAAATATGTGCACACACACCCAATCACTTATTCATTTCCTTTAAACTATCAATTTCATTCCTATATTAAAGAGGGCTAGATGTAGATGATATTTTATGATTATGTATCACCTCAGTCTTGTACACTTGGAAAAATCATACCTTGGTTATGCCTCTTAGTTTTACACTATCCTTACTTCTGATAGCCTAATATTTGGTTTATCTTGTGCCCCTTGGCCTCTATCTTAGTTTGACTAGTATTATATCGATGACACATGCATTATATCTTGCCTAGAATGCTTAAAATATACTGAAACCGCTACAAGATTTGATCAAGTACATGTTTTCCTACTTCCTAGAAATTAACATCCATGATAGATAGGAACATTGACATTACTTTCCTACCTCCATAAGTGTCTAATGCCCTAATGTCATTTAATTTTAAAATTAAATGGATCCTAATGGTTATCTTAAGTGTTTTAATGTGAGTTATTACTCCAAAGGGATTGATATAAATAAAATATCAACCCTTATTCATTCCTCACTTATAAAATACTAAAGAGACCAAGGAACTTATCAAAAGCACTCTATCAAGCATACAATTGATCAAAGCTTCCCTATTTCCATACTATTCATAAGTGTTAAGATCTATAAACATGCATGGCTTAGGTACCAAAAACTAAAGCCTCGCTCTAATACCAATCATTAGGAACCAAAAAATAATCCTAAACATGTGAAAGAAATAAATGCAAAAATAAAAGTAAGATAAAAAAACATAATAAGAGAGAACACACTACACAAGATATACATGGAAACCTTGCTAAACTAGCTAGAAAAAAACATGGGGCAAAGGTAACATATAGACTTCATATTACATCAGTAGTTTTTTTAAAAATATCATCCTCTCAGTAAATCCTTTCTATTGATAAGAACCAAGCACTTAGGTGAGCCAAGCTTACAACCAAGCCTTCTAGGCTTTAACCTCCAAGCTGCAACATGCAACTCCATCTCGATGAGCTATGATTTCAAGCCTTATAAGCTCTAACCTTAATATCCATGAGCTAAGATAATTTGACTCTAATATCCATGTCTTCATCTAGGTGAGTCAAGTATTCCTAGACTTTCAAACTCTATCCTCTAACCTCAAGGATATCCATGCTTCCAACAAACTAGGTGATCCATGATCTCATCGAAGCCTTACATTCTCTAACCACCTAAGCATGAATGATTCTTAAAACCCAATCATTTAAGTGATCTAAGATTATAATACTTATAAGATATAGCTTCCTAACATACAAAATCAATCTTACAAGGATCCAAGAGTGATCCATCTTAGGATAACAATATACAAGAAGAACATAATGCTCTATAGAATTTACAATGAGAAGAGAGAGGGAGAGAACATCAACATGGGTGGCCCAAAAAATTCACCACACACCATGTGGGTGAACAATGATAAAATTTAATTTTTTATCCATGTTAAAAAGTCCACAAAGGTAGATCCACCTTTAGATAAGATCATGGGCCACCTCCATGTGGATCCAAAACTTGCACCCCACTTCCACAAGTGAGTCTAAACACTAATAGTATTCATATTGTCTTCATCTTCAAGGGTAAAAAAAGTGGATAATCCACTTATTAACAAAATCCAATCCACCCATGTGACTCCTAAAATTTCACCCCACTCACACATGTGATGGCAATCATCAACAATGTTTTTCTTGTCTTCTTCATCCATGTACACACATAAGTCCAAAAGGTGTTGTAATCACCTTTTGAATTTCCCACACATGTGAATCATGGGTCCCATTATAAATTTGACCTATACATGACCTCTTATCATTTTCACCATATGATAACCCACATAATAAAACTAAGGACAAAACCATGTCCCTTGCTAGAGTGCTACACTTTACTTCCCATCACATCATCTTGATCATTTAAATGACTCTCCATGGGCCATCCTGCCCAATCACCTTCTTGATAGATCACTTGTATTCCAAATAACCTACATGCCACATCATCTACACACCTACATATCACATCACCAATATTGTATCTCATCATGATACATTATCATGAGTAGTGGCTATGAATACTGATCTATGAATAGTGGATTCATACCCTAACAATCTCCCACTTGAAGTAATTTACATAGGACTTTACCATAACTATGTCTTCTACCAACTAGATTCCATATATGTTGCCATCAATACCCAATACTACTCACACATAAGCCTAATATAAGTTTTTTATAATACTAAAAATTCTCTACCCTAACTGACTTTATCAACATCTTATTCTCCATAGTAGATTTACAACATCCAAAGTGACTCCCACTTCACCATAGACCCATCCTTCTTTAAGATTATACCATGAACCACTCACTACTCCCATTACTTGGAAGTATCCAATTTAATGAACACCATGGTATACATGAGGATTTATCCTACTCTTGATGAATATAATACACAAAAAAACCATGTCTTCTCCTTATCTATTTTAGGACACTATTCATAAGACAACTTAAAATATACCATAATAAGTGGGATAATTTACTTTCTTTATTTCATGTCCTTGTGCAACTCCATCCTTGGTTTTCCACCTTAATCTTGTCTTAGTAACTTGAGCCATCACACCATTGATATCTATTATGTTGGAGCCTGCAACTAACATTTCATCAATCCATAGTATCAACCTCTGCTAAAACCTTGGATCTCCATGAAGGTACCAAATTAATCCATCTAAACATTTGTTTTAGCCTATACAATATTCAAACTTTAAACTATAACTCTTTGCATCATCATCATATCCCTCTAACTACTCCATCTCATCATAGGACCACCATGTAGGAATGATGTTTTTCACATCTAACTACTCTAACCATAAACAACAAGTAAACATAACACTCTTGATAGTAGTTATCAATGCGAGAGAAGAACCCATATAAGTAAAAACATGACTCCTCCATATATAGCATACCACTACCCACCATGATCAACATGGTACCCATCCATAGTTCTTGGGAAGTCATCACACTACTTAGTGCAACATAGTACCTATCAAGTTTTTGATCTTGCAATCAAACTACATCCTACTCTATGACATGTTAAACACATGGCCTTATCATTCCACATAACCTTTGGTCACATTTATTCTTCTAAATGTCAAACTAATCCAATAGGTACAAATTTAGGTTTATCATACCTCCTCTACATGGATTTTTGAACATCTCAGTCAACACATTACGGTAGTAAGATCCCATTACTTATACCCCTTCACCAATTGAGAACCACAAGGTACATGACTTGTCATCACCCTCAATATACATCAATGGAGATATGACTTGTCATCACCCTCAATATACATCAATGGAGATCAACTTACTCACCACAAACTATACAATTTCTTCTTCATCAATAATATTGTGTTGGTCTTGATCCATCTAGTAAAGCTTATTCATCTTCTCCTCCATCCTCCATCTATATCTCCTATAGAGAGAAATACATGACATAATTTTTATTTCTTTTATATCTTGGTTTCTCTACGTGTAACTCCCACTTACACAAACCAACCAATAACCATGGCTCTAATACCACTTGTTAGGATCTATAGACATGCATGGCTCAAGTACCAACAACTAAAGCCTATATCTAATACCAATTGTTAAGAACTAAAACATAATCCTAAACATGTGAAATATATACATAAATAAATAAAAATAATATACAAAAATAAAATAATAGGAGATAACACATTACACAAGATATATGTGAAAACCCTATAAATCCAGTTAGGAAAAAACCATGGGGCAAAGGTAGCATCTAGACTTCATATTGCATCAAGAAAATTATCTTAGAACATCCTCTTAGTAACTCATTTTTATTGCTAACAACAAAGAACTCAAGTGAGCCAAGCTTACAACCTAGCCTTCCAAGTTATAACCTCTAAGCTAAAACATGCAACTCCATCTAGGTGAGATATGCTTTCAAGCCTTACAGGCACTAACCTCCATCTCCATGAGATGAGCCAACAAGCTTCCAAGATCTATGTATTCATCTAGGTGAGCCAATATTTCCTAGCCTTATAGACTCTAACCTCTAACCTCAAGTATCTCCATGCTTCCAATAAATTAGGTGATCCATGCTCCCATCTAAACCTTATAGGCTCTAACCACCTAATCATGAATGACGCTTACAACCCAATCATCTAGGTGAGTCAAGATTACAAGCCTTCCATTTTAACATTTAAGCTCAAGATTTTAAGGATCCAAGAGTGATCCATCTAAGGATAATAATATACAAGGAGAATATAATGATTTATAACCTTTCTAATGAGAAGAGAGATGGAGAGAGAGTCAACATGGGTGGCCCAAAAGAATTTCCACACTCCATGTGGGTTTACAATGATGAACTAAAAGTTTTTCTACATATGAAAAAGTCCATAAATGTATATCTACCTTTAGATAATATCATGGGCCACCTCCATATGGCTCCAAAACATGTTCCCCACTTCCACAAGTGAGTCAAAACACCAATAGTGTTCATCTTGTCTTCATATCTAAGGGTCAAAAAGGTGGATGCTCTAATTTAGACAAGATCCAAGACACCCCATATGACTCCTAGAATCTCACCACACTCACACATGTGAGGGAAATAAAAATTAGTGCTTTTCTTGTCTTTTTCATCCATGTGCACATAAAAGTTCAAAAAGTGTTACAATCACCTTTTGAATTTCTCACACATGTGAATCATGGGTCCCCTTATAAATTCAATCCATACATGACCTATTGTATTTTTCACCATGTGATAACCCACATGAGACAACTAATGATAAAACCATGTCCCTTAGTGGAGTGATATGTTCCACTCCCCATCACATCATCTTGATCACACAAAGGAGTTTCTAGGGGCCATCCTACCACATTTCCTTCTTGCCACATCACGTGCATGCCACACCATCTACACACTTGAATTTTACATCACTAATATGACATCTCAACATGCCATATCACCATGAATAGTTCTTATGAATAGTGACTTGTGAATAGTGGATTGACACCCTAAAAATAGACACAACACATCTATAGGTATGAATTAGTAAGGGTGCAACCCAAGATCTTGATTATCCAAGTTATAAGCTAGGTTCTTATTGTACTTTCTTTACACAAATTACATGATTCACATACAATCTAACACATGAGGTATAACTATATCAATCTGAGGCCCTTTTTAGAGTGTTAGATATGTAGGAAACATCCTTTGATAATGGGGTAATTTGGGGTTAGCTCGATATTGTATGCCTACTAATCTATTTTTCTAAGGTCCATTGAAGATGGAAAGCTAGGTTTTTCCATTTCACAAGGAGAAATATTCCATGACTAGATCTGAATATGCTAGAGCAAAGGTGAAGTAAAACTTAAAAGCATCAATGTGGTCACATATTGTTTCTACAAATATTCTATACAAGACACTACCATCAGACTCAAATAATAGTGTTGATGTAACCATCCAAGGCAAATGCAACTATCCAGATAGCTAGAGGCACTAGATCTAAAATTTGACAATTGTTCCAAAATTGTTTTCCCACATGCTTTTAGCCTACTATAGATCCATAACTACATTAACATCAGAAAAATCTAAGTAATTATATTATTTATCATTTCTATATATAACATAGTTGTACTTTTCATATTTAGACTATCTCAATATAATAAATTCAATGTATGCTTATATATGAGTTTAATATTTAATTGGCTTGTTATAGATTTAATTATTACCCTTGTGCCATTTAATTTCTATATTTTTAACACTAATATTAAATTGAAATACATACCAAAACTATTTTATTTTAGGGTTAAACAAAAATTTATTTAGACTCCATCACCACCACCCATTCATAAGAAACTGATTTCCACTACACCTTCCATCTCCAATCAATAAATGATCGTGACTTATACATTTGAATCTAATCCATAAATGATAATTCTTCCAACCTAATATTCCCTCACTTAAATCAAATCCATTATATCCCAACACTATAAAATCAACACCATCCTTCTTACTCTCATGGTAACTGAAGAAAGTCCATAAGGAAAAAATATAAAGTTGCATGTACTTATATAAAGTAAAAATTGGGAAGTATTTTACAAAAGAGTAAACAATATGACTAGATGTTGAGATCTAAAGTATTATAAGAAACACTAGAATATGACATTTAAGATATGATAAAGGTTACACAACAATTTGAATCAGATCAAAAGTTACCTATCACACAATGGTTCATAGAGACATTACATAATTTGATCAAGAATCAATTGGTATTATTGGTATAGAGACAAAACTTTAGTGTAATTTTCATATAAGAGTTTAAACATGAAGAAAATTAAAATCCCTTACATGAAAACATTCAACACTGCAACACAATGAAAATGAATGTTAATTCTTTATATAAAGCAATATTAGATACCACTAAATATTTTTTTCCACACTAGGGTGGGTGGTGGTAACAATAGAGGAAAGGAAATCCTTAGATAGTCTTGAAGAAGAGCTAGATCAAGCAACATCTCAATATGATATTCTAAGGATCCAACGGGCATTGAAAGGATGTAGATGTTTGAATTTGGTGAGAAATTTTGGGAACAAAAAAGAAAGAGTACAGGTAATCATAGCCCTTGAAGAATCTAGTGACCTTTGTGATCAATAGGAATCCAAGAGGGGAGATTAGTATAATGTTGGTATGATTAAAATCACTTTAAAACATATTAATGAAACTTACATCTCTAGCCTAAACATTCAAAGAGCAAGATAACTATATAAGTAACTACCAAATGAAGACAAAAAAAACATTTTTACCTTTCATGAGAGCAAGATTTATATGTTGGTAATGAATTGATGTGCTTGGTTGTGTGAGAAAATAAAATTTCATCACCTCTCCTTATCACCTTGGTAATGTGGGGCTTGGATTTAGTCTTGGCTTGTCTTGGATTAACAATTTAAACTCATAACATTACACAAAATAAGCTTGAAGGTATTTTTGCATGATAACATTACATAAAAAGAGTTTATGGATTAATGGGTGAGACCTTATATTTATAGCCTTCCAAACTAACTCTAACCTAAGTGTTCTTAGTTTTAGTTTAACCATGGTTAATTTTGGGAGGGGACAAGCCCTTAATATTTTCAATTAATAGGCATGACTCACAAAGATAGATATTTGTCTGATATTTTATGAGTTCTTGAAAACTCATAAAAGATGATGTCATGATGGTGACATAATTTCATATATTTATGTCATTTTATCGATCCAAAATTTTGAATTTATAAAAATAGAAATTCAACAATTAATTATCCATGGGATTTTCACCTATGCTTTTAATTAGGTTTAACCAATTAAGCACTCCTAATCAAGTTAATTGCCATTTTTGAATTTTGATAAGTTGTCCCTCACACATGGTCAAAAAGGTCAATTTACTAGGTTGTAACTTGATTTAAGATGAATTAGAGGAAGATGATGACTTCATACATTACATTTCCCTAGTTAGGGACATAATGACATGAATTATAAGATGCACATGATGTGCACTGATGGATCTAAGAATTTTAGTGATTTTTAGGATTAACTTGCATTATTTATAAGAAGTCATTCTAATGTCTATTTAGACATGAAAGTGGCCAAAAAAGAGTGTCTAAAATTTTATCTTATTTGAGAAGGTGTTACGATACATAGGCATAATAATGCCTTCTCAAATAATGAAAAAGTTATTAAGAAGAAAAAGAAGATAATGATTGAGGAATCATACTCCAAACTAAGTTTGGGGAGCCTATGATGATTCCCCCTCGAGGGAGTGGCTAACACATACAATTGATGGATCATCCCTAAACAATAAGTAAGTAAGAAGAATGAAATTAACCCATGGGTGAGATTAATCTAATTGAGATAATGCTTTCACACATTGATTAAAAGTATTGATTTTTCCAAAGGTGGTTGTAATCAGTAATAAAGGTTGAGACACTGATTTTATCAAAGGTGGTTATAAATAGTGGCATAGGTATGTGCCCCACTAGGGTAGATGGGTCAAAATAATAGATTATTTAGGGTAGGTGATTGAACAATGATTTTGTCCTAGTAGGTAAAATTTGATCATAATAAATTAGTTCTGCCCCAATAGGGAAGATTGGCAAGCATAAATCAAGAATATAACTTGTTACATAGACTAAAGATGTGTGAGTGCAAATGTAGATGTGGTGGTCTAATGATTAAAAATACACAAATAACCAGGCACACGAGGATGCATAAAATGATGAAAGAAATGATTGGAAGAATAATGGTGGTCGAGTTAACTTGAGATACACCATGTATCCAAGCATTACCTACATAGTCGAAATAGACCCCAAGACAATGTAGTTTACCCAAAAGTAAGAGAAAATGGAAAGAGGAATAAAATAGAATAATAATAATTGATCAATGTGATTTATTTAATGGTGCTTTCCAATGTGGACATACTAATCTTTATTAGCATTAATACAACTAGAATAGTTAATAGGTTGATTTGATCAAGGAGGGTGGGAGGATTTTGCCAAGGTGAACAAAGAGATGTCACTATGGAACCATGGCTTATAATATCCCCTAAACTAATTTTTTTGTAGCATGTGATGGTATGCATCATGATATAAAACACCATGATGACCTGGCCATAATATGCATAAGGACTAACTCCTAATCCAATAAACAATTAAAAATAATACATCAATGATAAAAACCATGACGATAATATTGACATATGAATATGGATAGACTAAATAACATTTCAGAAGGAATCACTTAATGAATGCATAGATACTGTGTCAAGGCACAATAATGAAAGAAAATAAAAAAGCAAACAAATACATAGAAAACTTGAAAGTAAAAGTAACAAAAAACATAATGTCATTAACCAAATCAATATCTACTTGTGAAGGCTCAATGGAATTATAAAAAAATGGTGAATCTAAGTGAGTATATATGTAATGGAACAACATGTGGGGATAATATATCCTATTATAAGCTGCATGCTTTTATTTTTCCCCAATAGGGTGAAAGCTGAGATCTTGGCCTAAAAGTACAAAGTGGATGGTGCCCCTAAGAAAGGATATATACAAAGGGAAGGTTACACCCATAATGGATATGAAATGGATTGGAACCAATAATGGATTTTTCCCTAGTAGGGTAGGTCGAGGATGAATGACTAGGTTTAGATGCGACAAATGTTTTGGGATTTTTGGGACTTTATCTCTCTAGGAGATTGTAACCTGATTTTCTAATTTTTTAGGATTATGAATTTTTTTTGAATGTTTTTGGAATGTTTGGGGTATCTTAAATCAATATATATTGAAAATATACTACTCACAAAATGGTGAGAGTGTTGGATTAGGTTTCTCATAAAATGATAAGAGCATTGGAAAAAGGTGACTAGGTTGACCTCAATGTAAATTGAATGTTACCTACATTGTCCAAATAGATATCATGTCATTGTAGTTCAAACATATAGAAAAATATGAAAGGATGGTAAGGTGAATGGAAAATGATAAGGCAAGGCATATGGAAAGGTATGGAATAATGGTAAGGTGAGGCAAAGGGCAAGGTAAAGATCATGGAAAGGTATGCAATAATGGCAAGGTATGGAACAATGGTAAGGAAAGACACATGAAAAGGCAAGGTAGATAGAAAGGTAAAACATATGATTATGTTGTTCCTAATAATGTGGAGATGCTCATCCTAATCAACATATGATACAACCATAATAGTCAATTATGTAAATTACTAACCCACACCCCTTATAAATAACTACTCTATCAAGAACCTGCTATGGATTTGGACTCTAATAATGTTGTTGTGATATTTGTTGGTCATTGATTTTGTCTCCTTCAAACATCAAGACAAGGTGTATTCATAAGCTCTATAAAGGAAAGTGTGGCCAGTGATGGTAAATATGGATAAAAGATCTGATTTGGCATAAGAGAGATGGATCATCATAGAATATATAATGGTTGGGTAATAAATGAATATTGATATTTTTAGGTACACACAATGTTGTTGATTCCAAATTTGACATAATTTTTGTTGTGATGGGGTTGAAGATTTCTAAATATGATCTTGATAGGACCACTAGAATTTTCTATTATTTGGGCCTAAGAGTAGATACCATCTAGTTATGTTGTAGAATGGAATTTGTACTATTATATTTAATAATGTCTCCATTAAGCATTGAAGAACTGTTGTGCATAACTATTGGTGCCTCAGTGAGGTTTTCACCAATGAAGTTGTCTTAATTGTCCCATACCACCTCTGAGAATGTTTTGCTAAGGAATGTTGACTTTTAACTTTGATTATCTTCTAGCACCTTAAACAAGGTTTCACTAGAAGATGTTGAGTTTGGACTTTTAACAAGGTTTCACTAGGATATTATTCTCCTTATGCATGAATGTAGTCTTGGTCTCCCTGATATTATGTAATTGATATGTCACCATGGATGTAGTTAAATAATGTGCAATTCTATTGAGAATATTTATGGGAGGTGGAATGCCAATATAATGGATAGGTTGGGTGGTGTTAATGTCATATTGAATGGGAAGAGACAACACAATCCTTAGAATATACTAGAATAACTTGTGTTGAAGCTAAATTAATCATCTTAAAAAACTATGAAAGATCACAAATGTATTTAAATTGATTTGTAAGGCATGTGTAAACAATGCTATAATAACCATGAATGTATTCCAATTTTGAATTTGAGTCTAACTCAAGGGACTCTAAATTCCATGTTGAGACTGATGTTGATTCTACTTCTGATATTAAATCTGATATCGATTCAAAAATGGAACATAAATTTAATGTTGATTCTTCATCTGGTGTTGAGGTAAATATGTTGTGTTGAATTCTTTGTATTGGACAAGGAATGGTCTGGGGTTGAATAATGGGCTCTTCAAAAATAAGTTTAGCTAGGAAGAACTTCATAAAGACTATATTATCAAAGTGATGATTCTCAACAAAAGGGAAATGGTCAATATGCAACTCCACAGAGACTGGCTTATCAATGTGAGGCTTTTTAAAAATAGGGTAATGGTTAAGATAATGATTTTCTTAAAGGTGGTTATAATAATTAGGGGTGACTCAATAAAGATTAGCTTGTCAAAGTGAGACTCCGTAACCAAAGGGAAAGGGTCAACAGGAAACTCCACAAAGATTGGTTCATCAAAGTGAGGCTCCTTAAAAATAGATAAATGGTCAAAGGGTGATTCAACATAGGTTAAATCATCACAAATAGGTGTTTTAGGAAAAAAATCATAGATTAGTTGGTTATCTTGGATTTGGTTTACAATTGGTTATAAAATATCATATTTAGACACTTCTTGGTCTTTGAATGATGGCTTTTAAAGAGGAAATGATTGGCTCTATTATGGTTTAAAGATCAGGATGGATTTTCTAAAGTTAGGGAAGGTTGGAAATGGTTTAAAGATAACCTATGGTTTGATAATGATCTCTTTGCAAATAGGCTCATCTAAGATAGGCTCACCAAATATTGGTTAGGGGTCAAGGACGGTAACTAGGATCCATCTAGTCATAATTTCACAACCTTATTGGGATAATGAGTTACCATAATTTAAAGGGCCTGAAATGTTAATGAACGGGCATTGTAAATTTTGGTTATTGACTCAGGGTAAAGGATGAGGGCCTAAAATGGTAATGAATGGGAAATATGGATCTTGGTTTCTTATGTAGACTAAAGGATGAGGGCCTAGAAGGGTAATGAATAGGTGATGTAAGGTTTAATTACTAACACAAGCTGAAGGATGTGGGCCTAGAATGGTAATGAATGGGAACTACAAATCTTGGTTGCTAATGTAGGCTAAAGAATGAGGGTTTAGAATGGTAATGAATGGGTGTTACAAAGCTTGGTTGCTAATGCAGGCTAAAGGATGAGGGTGTAGAATGGTAATGAAGGGGCACATGGAGATTGGTTGTTAATGTAGGATGAAGGATGAGGGTCTAGAATGGTAATCCTTAGGCACTGTAGAACTTGGTTGCTCATGTAAGCTGGAGGAGGATTACTAGCATAGGTATTGGACTGGCTACTGTTATCATTAAAAGGGTGAACTTGGTACTTTAATTAGCCCAAATAAAGGTGATATTCACATATGATAATTGACATGGCTAGGTTTGATAATTATCCTAAAGAGAGTAGTCTTGGTCTATGAAAATGGTCTAGTTCTAGGTTTCAAAGTGACATTGGTCTAGGAATAGGTACTTTTTCTACTACTATAGATGGTTTAAAATTAGCCTAGAATGGATATCTTCTCCAAAATCATCAATGTAAACTTGGTCTCAAACGTCTCTAAGGTCTAATGTCTCACATGTAAATGGTCAAATGAAAGGTAAATTCTAAGTCTTGATTTTTAGCAAAGTGTTTCAAACAAGTCTAATCTAGGTCTAAAAATATAAAATGTTGTTAGGTATTTGGAAACAAGGCACAAAACTAGACTCAAAGTGGCATGAATGAAACCTGAAAACTAAGGCGAATGCTAGGTCTTTGGAAACACATCACAAATATAGACTTGAAAACACACTAGGTCTGAAAATAAAAATAAAATTTTAGGTCTTTGGAAACAAAGAACAAAGCTATAATTGGAAATCAACTACATCTAAAAATTAATGGCAAATGCGATGTCTTTGGAAATAAGGCACAAAGTTAGAATCAGAAAAAAACTAGGTCTACAAATGAAAGGAAATATGTTAGGTATTTAGTAACAAGGCACAAAGCTATACTTGAAACAAACTTGTTCGAACTAAAAATGGCAAGGCAATTAATCTAACAATTTGAAACACTTGGATTCAAACTAGGCACACATATTCAAACACAAACTTGAAATTTGGTAAAAGACATTGGGCCTTAAGCATATGAAAAAAAATAATTGGAAAATTCAATCTCAAGTTATCAAAAATAAGCATGATGAGTAAAACATTCAAGCCCAAGTGATAAGCAAGACTCAAATGTACACTAATTGCACTTAAGGTTGTACTTGAAAAGAGAGTTTTGACCTTAATTCTAAGCAACACAATATAAATGAGGCACATGAAAAATAGACCAATTCATAAATATAGGCAAAGGATTATTTAAATAAATCACAAAATTAGTCTAAGTTGTACAATTAAAAAGTAAGAGGTAAACACCCAAGCCAAAATTAAGCAAGGCATAGGCATAAACCACTCAAATTGGAATTTAAACTTCACAAGACAAATTTTGAACTTGGTTTTAAAAGACTTGGTTTATAAAATGGAAAAAATTATTGACCTAAATGGTGTTAGAGAGTTGTCAATGATGTCATGAAGGTTTCTAGGTGAGTGAATGAAGTGCCTTGATAGTCTAAGCGACAATGACAAAGGGTGCAATGTGTTTGTCCTAGTATGCTTGAAGGAGGCATGGTTGATATTTAGTTTTGGCATGTTTAGAGATATATAGGGATGAGTATGGTAATTTTAGGATGTGAAAGGGGTAATATAAGAGGTAAAGAATTACTGGAGTGCTTGTGTGCATGAGTGGAATTTATCTGGTTCTTCATTATGTTCATCTAGGCATAATTGGCTCTATAACAAATAAATCTAAGGAGGCATTTTTATGTCATTATATCTCACATGTGTGAGGGTTATAAGAGAATATTTATATATGGTTATATTCTATTATGTGAGGAGATCATATGGTCCAAATTTTAGATCATGTGATTTAGTACAACAAAAGTTATGTGGGTGCAAAGTTGGTCCCTTAGACAAAAGTGCACTAAGTTTTAACACAACCAAATTTGTAAAGAAGATCTAATGGTCTGCATTTCATCACATCAAAGATAAAAAATGTAAAATGAATATAAAATCAAATATAGTATTTGTCTAAGTACAAGAAAGATCCAAATAATTAGTTTGGTGATGGCATATCTTGCACGTGTGAATGTTTCAGGAGGAAATGTCATATGGGTCTGTTCAGTATTTTGCCTAGTTTCTATGGTTAAAATTTAAGAACATGCAAGTGAGTGAGATAAATTATATATCTATAAAAAACTAGCCTTCTAGGTAGATTTCAATGAGCCCCATATTAAAGATCAGAACCAAATGAAGATCTAATGGTTCACGGGAGTTTGTACATCTAGATCTATGATGTGTAGTACGTCAAATGGGTCAAAGTGTTTGATGCTTAAACTAGGTAAAGATCAAGCTCCTTAAAAAAAATCAATGGAGTGTGTTTGTTCCAAGGTGTTAGGAATCAGTGAGATGAGGGCAAGTGTTTGATGTTTAATGTTGAGTAGAGGTAAAGACCAAGCTTTTTAATAAGATCAACAGTGAGTGGGTGTTTGTACTAATAAAGATCAACATTTTGTATTAACGTCAATAGGTAAAAGTGATAAAGATTTAACAAGGTGAAGTTTAAGCTCATTAAAAATAAGATTAATAGTTCATGATTAATCTAATAAGTGAGGATACAAGATGATAACATAATGTTTGAGGTTTAACTGTGACCGTTGGCATTTGAAAATGAATGAAGGAAAAACTAGTGCTCAGTGTTTGTGCCATAAATTTTGATTCAAAACAAATTCAAAGATGAAGTAAAAATCAAAGTTGAAGAGGACTCCATGATGCATCTATAAAATATGATTAAGAGGTTTGAATATATGAATAGACAAAGATATTGAGATTCAAAGCTGACTATATGATTGACCATGTTCTGCAAGTGACATGAGAAGGTTATTTAAGCTTGTTTTGTTATTGTTTGGATGGATCATGGTGAATTATATATTGGAAAGTGTTTTAGATTACTTTTGGATCATTTATGTGGTATTTGGAAGTATGAAAAATTGATATTTAGTATAAACAAAGCCTAATAAGTTGACTGTGTGTTCATTCATGATGTCTTTAGGAACAAGGTTATTATTTGAGTTGATTGAGCTTGCACAGAAGAGTGCAATGATGACTGTAAGAATTTGAGAATGTCAAAAGGGTCATGTAGAGTGGACCCATGCATTTTAAATTGGTCCCATGTTCTTTTTTTCTTCTTGATGAAGTGCTAAATGGGTGAATAGGTCTCCATAAGACCTATAAGGGCTACAAGGGCCTTATTGAGAGGTATAAATACTTAAAGGTGACCCATAAATGTTATGGCTAACATTTTAAGGATGGTATTGAGATATGGATTCATATATTATAATCCTTAAGGGTTAAGGCATGTCTAATGGCTGACCAAGATGTTGATATTCATGAAGGATATATATATATATATATATATATATATATATATATATTGTGTGTGTGTGTGTGTGTGATCTAGGAATTTGACTCAAGAGAGGATGGTTAGTATGGTGTTAGTTCCAAAATAAAAATAAGATGAAATAAACACACTAATAACATAAAATCTAAGGCCTAGACATTAGGGAGAGCTTAGTTAAAAATAATGAATGAAGCACACAACTAAAATGCAAAAGAAAACTTTATTTTACTTCCCTTGGATGCTCCAAGATTCTTGTTGTAGTGGCTTACTTAGCTTGTGCTCATGAAGTCCTTGGCAATGTAAGCTTGTCTACCTCTATCTCTCCCTGGCACCTTTGGCTTGTGGCTGGGCTTGGCTTGGAATCAATTTGGAATTATAATAATAGTTGATTGAAGCTTTTGGAACCAATACTACATTATAACTTTGCACTAATTAAGCTTAGAAATGATGTTGTGAGGCCTCATATTCATAGATTTTTGAATTTGGCTAGAATCAACCTAAACTATCCATCTCAAGATTGAGATGTGCAGTTGAGGATTAATTCAATTTTTAGAATTAATTTTTTAATTATCCTCATCATGGCATTGGAAGAAGAGGTAATTAAGAGGCATGGAGGGAATCATGGAAGGCATTGATGAAGCATAGGAGGCATGCATCCTGATATTTGTGGCATTTATGGCCTAAGGATGTCTTCCCAAGAAATGAGGTCACTTGATGATGTAGACATTCCATATTCATTTCTAAAAATAAGTATTCAACAAGTTTCCATGGAATTATTAATTAGGCCTTGATTTGGGTTAATTAGCTCTTAAGCATGGTTAAGCACTTTATGCACAAATTACCCCAAATTGATTAGAATGCCTTGTTATTGGTCTAAAATTTGATTGGATTAGAATTGGAAGGTGATGTCAGATGCATTAGAACCATATTATCATTTATGATGTTGCTAAAAAAAATAACAAAGGCACATGCCTTATGAAAAATATTTGATAGGGATGCGCAATCCAAAGCACCTAAGTGCAAATTTGGCATTTTGACTTGAAATGAATTGATTAAAGTTAGCTGACCTAGAAATTGCATTACCTAATTTAGTGATACCCTGGCCAAAATCAACACTTGAATATGTTAGTTTCACATCACTTAGAATGTTTTAGTGGTTTTAGGCCAAATTATGCATTTTAAGTGGAAATTGGTCAAAACCTTGATTGGAAGTTATTGGCAACCAATTTTAGGTGTCTATAATTTACCCCTATTTGGGAAGGCTTTAAAAACCATAGGCAAAGCAATGTCTTCTCAAAGAATGAGAAATGGCCTGTATGCCAAAAAAGAAGACGATGGTTGAATAACAAAGCTTTAAATGGGTTTTGGGAAGCCTATGATGATTCCCCCTTGAATAGAAACAAGAAGAAAGGTGGAATCAACCTGTGGTTGAGATTAATCCAAATGAGAAAATGCTTGCATGCATTGATGTAAAAAGGATACTAATTTTCCCAAAGGCAGTTATAATCAGGAATAAAAGTCAAAATATTGATTTACCCATAGGCGGTTATAATTATTAAAAGGACCTAGATTGGCTAAAGATGATTGTGTCCCAGTTGAGGCTGATTAACAAGCATACCTCAAGGATATAACCTAGAATATATATTAAATATGAGTGGGTAGAAAGTGATGAAAGATATGAATATAAAAATGAGATAGATCAATAGAATGATTCAATTCTACCTGTCAAAGAGGAGATGCATGTCTTGACTAGCAATGATACAACTAGAATGGTCATTAGGTTCATTTTATGAAGGGTGGGATGGAAGGATTTGCCAAAGTGCCAAGGAGAAACTTCTGTGGCTCCATTGATTATAGACCTTCATGAAGTTAATTTTTGCTATAGCATGTGATGGTAGGTTTCATGATAGAACACCATAAAGGCTTAGCCAAAATATGTGTAAGGACTGACTCCCTAGATCCCACAAACACTCAAAAATAATACACCAATGATAAAAAACATGATGATAATATTGACGTATGAATATGGATAGACTCAAGAATAATGTGTGTAAGGAATCACACAATGCGTACATATAGATTGAGTCAAGGAAAGAATGCTAAAAGCAAACGAATAGGTAAGTGAACAAATAAATAAATAAACAAAAAAACAACCTAGAATAAACAAATAAACATAAAGCCTAAAAGTAAAAGCAAAAGAAAGCATCCTAACAATGACAATGTCCAGTAAGGCAGATTGAGGATAACTAACTAGGCTTATATAGGACAATATTTTTTGGATTTTTGAAATATTTGTTTTTTTTGGATTTTTGAGGTATCTTAACTCATTAGAGAATGACAATATACCTACTCACAAAATAGTGAGAACATTTGGATTAGGTTGCTCACAAAATGGTGAGAACGTATGGGAAGGGGGACTGAGGTGACCTCAACATGAATTGATCATGACCCACATTGTCCTGACATGACCTCAAGTCATAGTAATTCCATCCACACAAAAGGTGGGGAAAAACCAACTAGGTCCCAACAAGTTCTCAAATCTAGAAAATGGCTAGTCAAATGAAAATAGTAATGGTAAGGTGATGCAACAATGCATCATAAACAAGTGTTGCCCCTAGTTTTCCCATAGGTACTTATAAATAAGATACAATTACATAGGTTAACTTTACTAATTTTCCCATAGGTAGTTATAATTAGTTGCAAGACTGGTGAAACATTAATTTGCCCATAGGTGGTTATAATCAGGCTCACATAAATAAACTTGATAGGATGAAAGATATGTTGCCAGATCAACTACCACACTACTTTCATAGACTATAATTATAAACATGGATTGGATTTATTTTTGAAACTTGATCAGAATCCTCTTATAAAAAGTGTAGGAAGAACCAAGGTAAACAAGATGAAAACAAGATTGGGTAGGATGACTAAAAATAGGCTTTGGTCTAGATAGGAATGGAATGATAGGATGGTATGGTAGTTGCTAAAGATAATGATGGTCTAGATAGATTAGATAAAATGGAAAGAGGGTTTCCCCCAGTGATGGGGGTAAATGGATAGAATATACAATAATGTAAAAAGGATATGTAACAATGGCAATGGCATGACAATGAAATAGTATGGTACATATTTTTGGCCTGGGTATGGTATTTGATTCTATTATTCCTACTAATGGGGAGATGCACATCCTAATCAACAAATTATATGAATATAATACTTTATCATGTTAATTTATGGCCTATACCTTGTCTTAAAATCTACTCTGTCAAGAATTGGCTATAGATTTGGTTACTGAGAATGCTTTTGTGATCTTCCTTGGTCATTGATTTTGATTCCTTCAAGTGTCGAGACAAGGTATCTTTGTAGCCTTTACAAAGGAATGTACAACCATAGATGGTAAACAAGGAAAAATAATGGATGGTAGGTTTGTTTGTGAATTGATTGGTAGATGATAATGGAATGTGAAATGGTGGGGAAATAAATGAAGATCGAGATGTTCAGTCACATGTGATGTTGTTGATATCAGACTTGACATTATTTTGGTTGTGATGGGGCTAAAGCCTTGTTATTTTGATAGGACCACAAATTTTTTTTGTTGTTTGATCTTGAGAGTAGCTACCATCTAATTAGGCTATAAATTAGAAGCTATTTTAATTTAATCTTTGATTTTGTCTTCATCAAGTAGTGAAGAACTTTTATGCTCAGCTATTGGTTCCTCAAAGAAGTTTTCACCAATGAAGTTATCTTGATTGTCATGTAGCACCTTCAATAAGGTTTCACTAATGAAAATTGGCTTTTGAATTTGATTTTATTCTATCACTTCTAAATTTTTTTTTCTAGAAGATGCTAAGTTCTGACTTGGATTGTCCCCTAGCACCTTTAAAAAGGTGTCACTAGGAGAGTGATCTTTTGCTACATAAATGTTGTCTTGGCCTCCTTGCTCTTCTTCAAATGCTATGTCACCATGGATTTAATTCAATAAAGTGTGATTTTGTCAATCCTAATCAACATTTGTGGAAGATGGAATGTCAATAATATGGCTATCGTGGTTGATGATAATGGCGTATGGAACGTTAATAGAATGGGGAGAGGATGCACAATCCTAATAAAAGATAATAGGATAACTTATGTCAAAGCTAAAGTACTCATCCTAAAAAATTGTATAAGGATCACAAATGTATTCAAATTGATTTACAAAGCATGTGTAACCAATGTTGTAACAACTATGAACATATTCTTCTTTTGAATCTAATTCTGACTTAAGGGACTCTGAATCTAATTTCAAAACCAATGTTGATTTTATTTTTGATGCTAAATCTAATATTGGTTCAAGAATAGAACCTGAATCTAATTATAATTCTTCATCTGATGGGTATTCTTTTACAATGGTGTCTTGTTGAATATTTGGTTTTGGATAAGTAACAACCTATAACTGTATGACGGGCTCTACAAAGATGGGTTTATCAAAGTGAGACTCCTTTAGGATGGGAAATAGGTCAAGAGACAACTCCTCAAAGATTGGATTATCAATAGGAAGCTCTTGAAAAACAAACACATGGTCAAGGTAATGATTTTCCCAAAGGTGGTTATAATCATTAAGAAGTGAGTCAACAAAAACTAGCTTATCTGAGTGAGACTCCTTGACAATTGGTATAGGATCAATAGGAAATTTATCATAGGTTAACTTATCACAAGTGGTTCATTTAATAAAAACATTTTAGATTGGTTGGTTTTCTTGGCTTTGGTTTTTAATGAGTTGAAAATACCAGTTTTAAACATAACTTGGTTTTTGAATGATTAGATCAGTTGAGGTTTGGTTGGAATTGGTATTGGACAAGGAATGACTTGTGGTTGGATATTGGTAGGGCCTTGGGGAACATGATTTTTTGTATAAGCTAAAGGAAAAATTCTTGAGATGATAACAATAGGGTGTTATGGGGCTTGATTACTTACATAAGCCAAAGTACTAGGTCCTGAGATGATGAAGGGGTTTTGTAGAGGTTGATTGCTCGCACAAGCCAAAGGATGAGGTCTTAGTATAGAAATGGTATTCCTTAGATGTTGTAAAGCTTGATGGCACGTATAATCCAAAGGAGGGTTAGGCATAGCTGATGATCAGATAACAAAAGGATGTAATGAAACTTGATTTATTGCATAAGCAAAAGCATCCAAGTCTTCCTTATAAACCATATCATTCCAGTCATGAGTTGGCTTGTAAGCTGGTTCTTGAATATGTTTCATGTACTAATTATTGAAAAGAGGGTATGGATTTGTATCCTAAACAACATTATCTATAGTTGGGTCTTCAAAGTCCTCCTCATAAGCCTCTTCATACCAATCAAGGTCTGGAGTTGGATCGTAAGTTGTTTCATGGATTGGTTCCCTTGGATGATTAATATGAGGTGGATAAAAATTTGTCTCATAAACCACATCAGCATCATTGGGGTCTTGAAAAAAGCCATAAAATTCATTTTGTGTGGCCATTCTATAATAAGTCAAATTGTAAGTGACTCCACCATAAGTGTAGTGAGACATATCCATGTAAATGATGAAAGCTCCAAAAATAAAAGGATTTAGAGTTCTACAAACTCTGTAAAACTATGTCCAAAGGACAAATGGTTCAAGTTTGGTCTAACTTGGTCAAAAGGTGGAGATGTATCTCCCAAAATGGTTCATGCTAAGACTTGGCATAAAATATCCCAACATCAAATGTATAATGTCAAATGTCACATGCACAAAAGGTCAAGTGTCTGAATAAAAACCAACGTGTCAAAGGTCTAGGTCAAAGTGTTCCAAACCAGGTCTAAACTAGGAAAGGGAAAAGTTGAGCTGCTAGGTATTTTATCCAAACATGGAGTCAAAATCTAGGCTCAAACAAATAGGCATGCTAGGAATTTTGGCCAAATGGTGTCAAAATATAGACTTGAAACAAAGGCTAATATTATTTGATTTAATCTAACAAGTTTAGAAACATCTTTGACATAGACTCATCACATGAAATCAAACATAAACGTGATCAATTGGCATAAGGTATAAGGCAAAAGGCTCTTTGAAAAAGGTTGTGTTCTCCCAAATAAAGTCACAAATAATGATGAGGATAGGCATTAAACAAACAAACCATCAATAGTTTTCAATTTTGGGTAATCGATTAACTGAAGTTATGAAACCCAAAAGAGAAAGATCTATGTATCATCCCCATGAATTGAGGCTTAAACATAAATCAATCAATGTTTGGATCCAAAATTAACAAGGATAATTGAAAAATTAATGTTGAAAACTAGGATTGACCAAATAGGCTAGACAAGATTAGATAACATGACAACACAAGACAAAGGTCCAAATAGTATATATAAAATGGTTTGAAACAAATGGTTTTGATACAATGGTAAACAAGTCTTGAAAAAAAATGAGCAACCTAACCACATAATTATACTTGAATAATGTGGTAAATGTTATGTTTTAAAGACTAAAAAGGCTCAAATGGTTTTAACATGATTTAGGAAGCATAACACTACCCTTCACAACTCAAATGCATTGTTTTGACATGGCTTATGAACAAACAAACAAGTTTTAGTCTCAAAACATACCAAGCAAGAATGACCAAAATACACTAAGTATAATCATCAAAATCCTAGCAAGGGTATGACAAAATGGGGTTTACTAAACTAGAAATGCCTTGATCATTCTAAGGGAATCAATTGCATAATGACTTTCACGTCAAATGATGCAAAAGACAAGAACAAAAATTGGGTGATTGTGGTATTGACTAGTTGTAAAAAGGTCTAGTCCTTTTTACAACCACTACATCTTGTTGTTTGCTTAGTATAGTGCGATGTTCAAATGTAGATACGTCCCATGTGTAACTCTAAAGGAGTCAATGAAGTCAATGTTAGGGGATGAAACCTCAGGTCAAAGCTTCCCTAAAGAACTCATGGGAGGTAGTGACATCACCCTCGCAAGCCAAGTTTTCATGAAAATAAAATACTGATAGAAATACTTTAGGGTCATTTTCAAGGTCACCCAAACTTTGATGAGTTTTTGGGGAGTATTTTAGATGACATTTTTTCTAAGCCTTGGACTAGGCTACTTGCAATGGGAATGGCACTTTTGATTTCAAGGGTTCCCTAAAGGGGACAAATGGAAGAGCATACAAGCAACATTCCTCTTTTTTCCAAAAAAAAGTAGATCAAACAACTATTGAAGACAAAAATCTTGGAAATATGAGTTCATTTTTAAGCCCAAATGAAAATGAGGTGGTGTTCATTTGACCCCTTGGTCTTAGTTGTAACTTTGAAAACTAATGGTAAAAACACTTATTTAATAACCTTAAATGTTACTTTAAGCACCAAAATAATGTTCCTAATTCATTTTAAAACATGCAAAATATGTTCTAAACCATGATTTATCAAACTTTAAATTTGCTAGTTACTTGTTTACCCTTAAGGCATCGCCCTAAAAGCAAATATGTTAGATTAAAAACATTTGAAATAGATTTTAAAAAGTTTTTAAAAATATATATATGAAACTTGAAGCTAAAATAATGTCAAATTATGAAAATTTAGGAGAAAACATGTGGTTTAAAAAAAAATCATCCAAAACGAAGTTCATATGACCCCAAACCAAGCATTTTAAAATAGCTCTCAGGTTTGTGTTTTTAAGAAAACATAGTGACCAACGTCGGTTATATACCATCAATGTCAGTTATGGCCAACTGAGATCTAACTAATCTTAGTTTTTCTAACCAACATTGGTTTAGCCAAGTAACTAATGTTCATATTTCTTGTTGATGTTGGTTACTGTGTAAAACTGTGGCAATAAAAAATGGAAAAATAAAGTTAAAAAATCAATTTACAAGAGTTTTAAAGGTCCAAATGGATATTTTAGAGTTGAAAAATGATCTCTTTTAGGTGTGAGATGCATCTCATCCCATTGTGTGTACCAGAATATGCTCTAGGAATTTGACTCAAGAGAGGATGGTTAGTATGGTGTTAGTTCCAAAATGAAAACAAGATGAAATAAACACACTAATAGCATAACATCTCTAGGCCTAGATGCTAGGGAAAGCTTAGTTAAAAATAATTATTGAAACACACAACTAAAATTCAAAAGAAAACTTTCTTTTACCTCCCTTGGATGCTCTAAAATGCTTGTTGTAATGGCTTGCTTGGTTTGTGCTCATGAAGTCCTTGGCAATGGAAGCTTGTCTGCCTCAATCTCTCCTTGGCACCTTTGGCTTTTGGTTTGTCTTGGCTTGGCTTGGAATCAATTTGGAATTATAACACTAGTTACTTGAAGATTTTGGAACCAATCGTGCATTATAAATTTTCACTAATTAATCTTAGAAATGATGTTTTGAGGCCTCCTATTCATAGATTTTTGGATTTGGCTGGAATCAACTTGAATCATCCATTTCAAGATTGAGATGTGTGGTTGAGGATTAATTACATTTTTATAATTATTTTTGTAATTATCCTCATCATGTCATTAGAATAAGGGGTAATTAAAATGCATGGAGGGCATCATGGAAGGCATTGATGAGGCATGGGAGGCATGAATCATGATATTTGTGGCATTTATGGCCAAGGGATGTCTTCCCAAGAAATGAGGTCACTTTAGGATGTAGATATTCCATATTCATTTCTAAAAAAAAGTATTCAATAAGTTTCCATGGAATTATTAATTAGGTTTTGATTTAGGTTAATTATCTCTTAATCATGATTAAGCACTTTGTGCACAAATTACCTCAAATTGATCAGAATGCCTTGTTATTGGTCCAAAATTTGACTTGATTGAAATTGAAAGGTGATGTCAGATGCATTAGAACTATATTCCCATTTAGGATGTTTCCAAAAACAAATAACAAAGGCACATGCCTTATGAATAAGATTTGATAGGGAAGAGTAATCCAGAGCACCTAGGTGTAAATTTGGCATTTTGACTCAAAATGAATTGATCAAAGTTAGCTGGCCCATAAATTACATTACCCCATTTAGTGATACCCTAGCCAAAATTGACCCTTGGATATGCCAGTTTTACATCATTTATCATGTTTTAGTGTTTTCCAAATTATACATTTTGAGTGGAAATTGGTCAAAACCCTGATTGGAGGTTATTGGTGGCTAGTTTTAGGTCTCTACATAGTGAAATCAAAAGAGATGGTTTCTAGATGTGAAAGAGGTGTGTGCATGTGAGAGTTATGGAATAAAGGAGAGGGAGAGTACCTTGTATATGATTTGATGAGTAGATAATATTTAATATTGTGTGTATGACCATTTGTTCATGTTATTTATGTGGTGATAGATTTTTTTATTAAGTGAAGAGTGATCCAAAAGGTAGATTTGGATGCATTCAGTGTGCAAAATTGAAGAGATCTAATATACTTTGTATCTACATCATATTGGTAAGAAATAAATGACTGAGAGATGTTTCATTCACAGATGTTTTTATTTTTTCTCAGCATCTAGGGGGTTATAGCCTCCTTGTAAGGTGAAACTTGCTATAAGTCTAGTTGTTGTGGTTGTTCAGGTAGATAGATATTTTAGCACGTGTGGGATTGTAATCTCACTAAATAAGGAATTCTAGTTTTTTGATTAGTTGTAATTAGTATAAATTTGTTCTTGTTATTATAATATAATATTCAAATTTTAGTTTCCAATGGGTTTTCTCCCCTAATAGGGTTTCCCACACATGTCATGTATTATGTTTTTGATCTTACATTATCTCTCTTGTTCTTTTCTATGAATGATATGTATGCTTAATGACATGCTTATGGTAATTGATTAAGAGTTGGAAAAGATTTAAATTGAAGTTGGATTATTTGGGCTCACTGATTCACCCAACCCTCTCAGTGATTGTACCTCTAACAATTGGTATCAGAGTAGGTCTTTTGGTAAAGGCTTGACAACTTAAAGGTGATCCAATGTACAGTATGGGTAGTAATCAAAGAGGTTTATATATTAAGAAAGAATTGATGTTAAATGGATCCAAATATGCTTTTTGGATTAAAAATATGAGGACCTACATCATGTCCATAGGGTTTGACATTCGGTAATCTATTGTAAATGGTTATTTTATACCTACTATTCCTCCATCTAGTGTTTCAGATAAAAAGTTGTTTGAGAAAAATTCCAAGGAAATGAGTGTTATCCCTTGTGGGATTTCAAAGACTAAATACACCAAGGTAAACCATTGTACATATTCCAAATAAATGTGGGATAAATTGAATACTCTTTATGAAGGAGACTCAAAAGTTAAGTTGGCAAAGTTATAGACTTATCGAAGATAATTTGAGAATCTCAAGATGAAGGAAGAAGATTATGTGGTATCTTTTCTACAGAGAGTTGATGAGATTATGAACATCATCAAAGGTCTTGGAGAAAATGTTGATGAGGATACTATAGTTCAAAAGGCATTAAAGTATCTTTCTATCAAGTTTGATTCAAAAGTGTTTAGTATAAAATAAATTCATGATCTTACTAAGTTAAAGATGGATGAATTGCATGGCATCCTTACTACCTATGAGATGACAATAAATGATGGTCTACCACTGAAGAAGGAAGTAACATTCAAGATAGAGATGAATCCTAAGAAGAAGTTTCAAGGTAAGAAACCCAAGGAAGATGACATTTCTGATATTGATGAGGATGAATTAATTGCTTTGTTTACAAGGAAATTAAAAATAGGTTCAGGCAAGTATAAGGGTAAAATACATTTCAAATGCTTCAATTGTGGAGAGATAATACATTTTACTATAAAGTTCCCTCATAATCATGATGATGAATAACGTGGTGAAGACCAAGATGAAGACAAGAAGACATACAAGAAGAAAGGATTCACAAAGTATAATAACAAGAAGAAGTCCTTTAATAACAAGAAGAGTCTCTACACCAATAAAGATTGTAACTCATTAAATGAGAATGAAGATAGTGACTTAGAGTATGATTATGAATATGATTATCTTATTGAATATAAAGCCCTTTTCATGGTTGAGGAAGGATGTTGCTCATATCAAAAGAAATCTAATTGGAGTGATTCAGATGTTGATAGAGATGAGGTGGACTGTGAGACTAAATTACTGAATGCCATTGAATAATTGAAGATTGAAAAGAAGATTAACAAGAAGATGAAGTCACAAATCAAGGACTATTAGGATCAATTCAATGTGTATGAATCAATAACAAATGAAGACACTAAAAAGCATGAAGATATGGTCAAGCATCTCAATTGTCAAATGGGAATACTATCTATAATATTAAAAGCTAAAGAAGATGAATGCTCAAGGTATTTAATTAAAAATGAGTGATTAAAATATGAGTTAGAGAAGACATCTAGTAAGGTAAAGTCATTTTTGAGATTTGAAAAGAGATCAAGTGATCTAGACAATATTTTGAATGATCAAAATCATGCAAGTGATAGAACTAGTCTTGGATACAAAGAAGAGCCATAGAATGCAACTCAAGACAAGATGAAGACTAATGTGAAAAACAAAAACATGAATTTGAAGACAAATCATCAGATAAGGAATGAAGGTGTTTTTAGATTGAAGACAAATCAGATTAGAAAACTGTCATGTCCCCTTCTAGTTGACATCTTTCCGAGTGGATGATTAGCCTATTATGCGACCCTCGTAGGCTGATGGGATGGATAGAGGGTCTTGATGGAGCTGGGCTTGGCTTTTGTTCGGGCTCTTTTAGACATGAATTAAGGGAGATATTAATATTTGATTGATTTAATCAAATATTAATTATTTGGTCTAATTTTAATTAAATATTAATTAATTATTAATTATTAATATTTTGGTCTAGTTTTAAAAACCCTAATTCTAATTTAAGAAACCCTAAGTCTAATTTAAGGAAATCTAATTTTAGCAAGCACACCTTTGGAGGGTATAAGGGTTTCTCATGGGAAAGAGTTTGTATTCATGATTGATTATTGATATTGATTTTTGTTAAGAATTCTTCTATGAAGACTGAGCCAAGGGTTCCAGGATTCCATTTGCATTGAAGAATGTCCACTCTTCATTGTGTGCGATTTAGAGGTTATGAGAGATCAACCGATCTATTGCCAAATTGAGAGATAACTTCATACAGAAGTTATCACAAGGGTTTACAAGTTTAAGAGATAACTTCATATAGAAGCTATCACAAGGGTTCACAGGTATTTCTTTATTTTTGGTTTTTGATTCAATAATTATCCAGATATAGATCTTTTGTATTAGCCCATAGTTCTTTAGATCAGGATCAAGCTATCTTGGTGGCCGTACGAAGTCTGTACAAATCTGTGAAAATCCATATGCATCAGTGGAAAGATCAGACACTGACATCATCAGGAAGAGACCTACAGAGACCGACATCAGCTGACCTCTCACCGACATCGACAGGTTAATGACCCCAGTCAATCGATGACGGTAGTATAACCGACATCGGTGACTGTGTTTTTGACACAGCAGGCCGAGACGTACTAGATCCAGATTTATTTCCCAGATTGTGGAATACTTAGGCTATTAAGGCCGTATTCTCGATATTCTTTATATACTTGATAGAGGACCCCTATTGTAAGCATATGAGCAAATAAATAAGAGATTATACTATGATTTATTTATCTATTTGAAGATATTTTGTAGAAATACAGATAAGCAATTCAGAGCTTTTGTCTTTCAATAGTCCCTATTGGTTGGGGATATTACAGTGGTATCATAGCTAAATCCTGCCATCCTGAGGGTTTGACAATCTTATGCAGCCACAAGAGTTGGGACCACACAGGTATAACACACATAGTAGAGCCTTGCTTGAAGGTACCCAGGTGTTAGAATAGTGGCCGATTATCATGAGTGATAGACATGAGGGTAGCCCACCCAGGGGCCACTGACATATTGATGATCAGGGTACCAGAGAAGTCTACTGCGAGATGACATAGGCACTACAGGCATTTACTACTATGGTAAGAAGGATGAACCCACCTGATAGATATAATGGGGAACAAGGAGATAACAGGAGTGTTATTATTAATCAGAGACCCCAACAGACCCACTCCAGAATAGCTGATAGACCTACACGGCCTAAGTTTATTCAAGAGGAACCAGAGGTTCCAGTAGAGGAGGAGGCAGAAGATTCCCTATTTGCAGATGTTCTCATGCTTGCAAGTGATAAGTGGGACTTATTAGCTCCTCAGGTTTGGGAGAAGATGTCCTTTGATCATTTTGTTAATCAGAGGAGAGAACACTATAGATTGGTTAAACAATATAGGAGACCTAGACACCAGAAAAATGATCTGAAACATGCTACAAGCAGGCTCACACTAGCGATGTTTGACGGTAGTGGCAAGGTCACAGCGCATGCCTAGATTAGTAAGCTAGACACGTTTCTCATATTGTATCTGATGGCTGAGGAAGATGCTATCAGATATGTGACACTACATCTTGAGGGAGTAGCTCACGATTGGTGGCACCATGGGATGGTGACTCTCCATCGTGATCGGATCACATCTTATCAGGAGTTTGTGGATAGGCTGGTGGAGCACTTTGACAGGAAGGATCTAGAATCCTATTTCTGAGAGTTGGCATAGTTACGCTAGAGTGACAGTCTAGAGTCTTACATTGGTGACTTCCAAAATTTATCAATCATGGTTCCTGACATTTTAGAGAGGCGACTTGTAGTGCTCTTCATGGAGGGATTGACCGAACCATTGAGAGTTTGGATCAAAGGCTTTAATCCTCCTTCATTACAGGAAGCTATGAGTAAGGCACGTAGTATGGAGATGGCAGCCCCATCAAGTAAATTTAACTCCAGAGGTACTTCTTCATCTAGGGACAGTAAGGGCTTCAATAGGAATAGAGAAAGACCAGGTTTTAACATAGATAAATTAGGTGTTAAGAATGAATCGAAGGCTAACATAGTAGCACCACCTTTGGATAGAGAGGCTCTTAATGATCTACACAGGAAGAAGCTTTTTTTCTACTGCAAAGGTCCCTATGATGCTAATCACGATTGTCCTTTGAGGCCTAAGGGCAAGGCAAATCGGGTGATGTGGGCCTATTATGAGGATGAGGAATCAAAAGATTCTGAACATCACAATTTTTCTAAGGAGCTAGAGGCTGAGGCTTCAGAGCCTAAGGTAGAGGCAGAGTTAGAGCTCCAAATTCAGGAGGCACACCTATCTAGCATCCAATAGGAGGGCTCATTTAGACTCCATGGAGTTTTGGTAGGATAGAGGGTCATCACCCTTATTGACACGAGAGCCACACATAATTTTATTGATACTAGATTTGTGGAGAAGCGTGGACTCACCACAGAAGAGTTTGAGGGAATTAGAGTTAAGGTGGCTGACGGTTACACCCTTAGGTGTGAACGGATGATTAGAGATCTCCCATTGCGCTTGAACAACTATGAGTTCAAGGCTAATTATTATGTGGTGAACATGGGGGATATAGATTTGGTCTTGGGCATGAAGTGGCTTCATTCCCTTGAGGTAGTCACTCTTCATCTTAAGGACATGGAGATCCATTTTGATGTTGATGGGAAGACACACATTCTTAAGGCAATACGGGATGGCAACATCAAAACTATTTCTTTACATCGGATGGAGAGGCTCATACGACACGACATGGTAGAGTGGGCTGCTGAGTGCACATTAGTACCAATACAGGAGGGACAGCAGAAGACTGAGTATCATCCTAACATTCAGTAGTTGAGAGTCAAGCATGATAAGGTATTTAGTGATATTCCACTAGGGAGACCTCCGGACAGGGGCATTGAGCACATTATTGAGCTTGAGGAGGGCACTAAGCCCATTATGATCACTCCTTATCGACATCCTAAGTGGTTGAAGGATGAGATCAAAAAAACAATTAAGGAGTTACTGGCTATGGGTCACATTTGGCCTAGCAAATCACCGTTCACTTCCTCATTTGTTCTGGTGAAGAAGAAGGATGGCACCCTATGCATGTGCATTGACTACAGAGCCCTGAATAAGAGAACCATTAAGAACAAGTATCCAATACCTTGTATTGATGAGCTTATTGATGAGCTCCATGGTGCACATTACTTCACGAAGATAGACTTAAGGCCAGGCTATCATCAGATCAGGGTTCGTGAGTAGGACGTGGAGAAGACAACTTTTCATTGCCATTGTGGACACTATGAGTTTATAGTGATGCCATTTGGGCTCACTAATGTGCCAGTGACATTTTAGTCCACCATGAATAGAGTCTTCCATTCACTACTGAGGAGGTTTGTACTTGTTTTTTTGATGACATTCTTATATACAGTAGGACTTGGCAGGAGCATTTGGCTCATCTGGAGACTGTACTCAGCATCTTGGAGAGGGAGTCCTTATACGCCAAGGAGTCCAAATGTGATTTGGGGATGACCGAATTGTTATACTTGGGTCATATTATCAGTGCAGGGGGAGTGTGGATGGATCCTGAGAAGATATGCGCTATCATAGACTGGCCTATTCCAGCAAACCTCACACAGCTACGAGGATTTCTAGGTTTGTGTGGATTTTATCATAGGTTTGTGAATGGTTATTCATGACATGCAACCCCTATGACAGATTTGATGAAAAAGGGTGCTTTTAGTTGGACACCTGAAGCACAAGAATGTTTCATGAGGTTTAAGGAGTTGATGACTACGTGCCCAGTTTTGGCACTACCTAATTTTTTGAAGCCTTTTGAGCTTCAATGTGATGCTTCAGGGGAAGGCATTGGAGCGGTGCTAATGCAGGACAAGCACCCCATAGTATATGAGAGCCATAAGCTCAGGGGGCCAAAGAGACTTTACAACATTTATGATAAGGAGATGCTCGCTATCATGCATGCCTTGGCAAAATTTAGGCAATATCTTGTGGGCAGCACATTTTGCATCAAAACGGACCACAACAGTTTGAGACATTTCTTGGGACAGCGGGATCTCAATGACCATTAGCAGAAGTGGGTGAGCAAATTACAAGCATATGACTTTGACATCTCTTTCATTAAGGGCACCCAAAATGTAGTGGCTGACGCCCTTTCACGTCAGTCGTATTTGAGCACTATGGTCCACATCTCAGAGCATTAGAGACATATGATTGTGGCAGAGTATGCCAAGGATACATGGGCATCCATCATTATTGAGGGATCGATGGTTGACACCAGATATACTCTTGTGAATGACTTGATCATTTACAAGAGTGTGGTTTATTTGATTCTAGGATCAGTGGTAAAGAACATTCTCATGTGAACCTTTCATGATGTACCTACTACAAGACATCCTGGGTATTTCAAGACCTATAGACAGATTAGGGAGAGATTCACATGGAAAGGACTCAAGGCAGATGTTCTTCAGTATGTGTGAGAGTGCCCTATTTATCAGTAGAACAAGTAGGAGAACATGTACCTGGTAGGATTATTGCAGCCACTTCCAATTCCTGACAGGAAGTGGGACTGCTTGTTCATGGATTTCATTACAGGCTTGCCTAAAGCCCAAGGATGAGATTGCATATATGTAGTCATGGATCGGTTAACAAAGTATGCCCACTTCTTTTCGATTACCACCACATACATGGCTACACAGGTAGCAAAGGTTTTCTTCTGAGAGGTATTTCGACTGCATGGATTGCCTCGAAGCATAGTGAGTGACAGGGATAGTCGGTTCTTGAGTCACTTCTGGCATGAGGTGTTTCGACTCTTTGGGACCGAGCTTACACCGAGCACTAGCTACCACCCACAGACTGATGGACAGATGGAGATAGTGAACAAATGGGTGGAGGGATACCTCAAGAACTACATTGCAGGGTATTAGAAATATTGGGTCAAGTGGATTCATTTGTGTGAGTATTGTTATAACATGACTTTCCACATGACCATTTAGATGTCTCCTTTTATGGCATTATACGGGTATGAGGCACCGAGTTTTCTAGATTTTCTACTGAGCGACAGTAGAGTGACGAGTGTTGGAGACTTATTGCAGGAGAGTTAGGATACTATGAGGACTCTCAAGGAGAATATTGCTAAGGCACAGAATCAATAGAAGCAGTATGCAGATCAGCGGAGGACAAAGAGATCTTTTGATGTGGGTGACATGGTCTATCTTATGCTGTAGCCTTACCGTTAGTCTACTCTTATGAAGAGTGGGGTAGAGAAGCTTAAGCCACGTTACTATAGTCCTTTCAAGATCCTAAGATGTGTTGGAGAGATGGCTTATGAGCTAGAGATTTTGATAGAGAGCAAGGTACACAATGTTTTTCATGTATCATGCTTGAAAAAGGTGTTAGGACACCGTGTGATACCTTCTACAGTTTTACCTCCCTTAGATGATGAGGGAAAGTTGATTTTAGTACCTGAGTCTATCTTTGAGTATAGGGAGAGATAGTTGCATAGGAGGACTATCAAGGAATATTTGGTAAAGTGGAGAGATTTGCTAGTGGAGGATGCGACATGGGAAAGCAAGGATATTCTACAGCATCCAGAGTTAAGATTGCTTGAGGACAAGCAATTTCAAGAGGGGTGAACTGTCATGTCCCCTTCTAGTTGACATCTTTTCGAGTGGATGATTAGCCTATTATGCAACCCTCGTAGGCTGATGGGATGGATAGAGGGTCTTGATGGAGTTGGGCTTGGCTTTCGTTTGGGCTATTTTGGACATGAATTAAGGGAGATATTAATATTTGATTGATTTAATCAAATATTAATTATTTGGTCTAATTTTAATTAATTATTAATTATTAATATTTTGGTCTAATTTTAAAAACCCTAATTCTAATTTAAGAAACCCTAAGTCTAATTTAAGGAAATCTAATTTTAGCAAGCACACCTTTGGAGGGTATAAGGGTTTCTCATGGGAGAGAGTTTGTATTCATGATTGATTATTGATATTAATTATTGTTAAGAATTCTTCTGTGAAGACTGAGCCAAGGGTTCCAGGATTCCATTTGCATTGAAGAATGTCCACTCTTCATTGTGTGTGATTCAGAGGTTATGAGAGATCAGCCGATCTATTGCCAAATTGAGAGATAACTTCATACAAAAGTTATCACAAGGGTTTACAAGTTTGAGAGATAACTTCATACAGAAGCTATCACAAGGGTTCACAAGTATTTCTTTATTTTTGGTTTTTGATTCAATAATTATCCAGATATAGATCTTTTATATTAGCCCATAGTTCTTCAGATCAGGATCAAGCTATCTTGGCAGCCGTACAAAGTCCATACAGATTCGTGAAAATCTGTACGCATCAGTGGAAAGATTAGACACCGACATCATCAGGAAGAGACCTACAAAGACCAACATCAGCTGACCTCTCACTGACATTGGTAGGTTAACGACCCTAGTCGATCGATGATGATAGTATAACCGATGTTGGTGACTGTGTTTTTGACACAGCAGGCCGAGACGTACCAGATCTAGATTTATTTCCCAGATTGCAGAATACTCAGGCTATTAAGGCCGTATTTTCGATATTATTTATATACTTGATAGAGGACCCCTATTGTAAGCATATGAGCAAATAAATAAGAGATTATACTATGATTTATTTATCTATTTGAAGATATTTTGTAGAAATATAGATAAGCAATTCAGAGCTTTTGTCTTTCAATAGTCCCTATTGGTTGGGGATATTACAAAAACCAAATGTCATGAGGTATTCAAGTTTCAATGGTTACTATTACACATGTAATTAGTTTGGGCATAGAGCTAAAAAATTCAAGAGACCTATTAGAAATAATTTTACATATAACTATGATGGTGGTCATTAATAAAAAGGTGTGAGTAAAGTTAAGTGATTCAAATATCTTGATGAAGGAATATTTGATAAGCAGTTTCCAAATAAGGTAAGGTAAGGTGAGTCTTCTTAAAAAGAAAGAGTTTGTTTTAATTTTTATGACAAAAGACACATTTCAATATTTTGTCCATATTAGGTATGGAAAATTAAGTCCACTTCAAAAAGAATGGTTTGATAAAACTATGAGAAGATTAGTCACATTTATAGATTCTTCAAGCAAAGGCCATTAAGTCAAAATGAGTTTAATCAAGATCCTAAAGTTCAAGGAAGAAGCAAGTTAACTCATGGAAACCAAAGGTGGTAAGTATGAATCATAATAGGTTTGTTGATCCAAGTAATATGTTTGTTATGGTGGAGAATACTACATAAGTTAAAAATTGTCAAGGGATCTCATTGTCTTGTCATGTTGTGGATAAAGAGACCGAGCTCAAGGAGAGGACCAAGGAACTAGTTGAGGATAGTTCTAAGGTGAGTATGGATCTAAGTGAACATCCTAATGTTGCCAATAAAGTTTCATGCAAAGAACATTAGTTATTAATTCCTAGTGATGAGGTTCCAAATTTCAAGATTATTTAGATGAAAAGGTATGTCATGAACCTTTGTAGTCTCCATATATTGTCAATTCAATATTAGAAGAAAAGGAAAATGTTGTAGTCATTGATCATGTTGCTTCTTTTAAGCCTAAGAAGAAGAAGAAGAAGAAGAAGAAGAAGAAGAAGAATAAGAAGAACTAAAAGTATTAGATGACCAAGGAGGAGAAGGAATATGAGGAGTTGTAAGAAACTCCTAGTTTCACACTATTCTAAGACATTGTGAAGTAAGGTGTCTATCTATGCTTCTTAAAAGACTCCTTTTAGTAGAGAAGCAAGTGTTGTGTATGTAGTGTCTACAGGGGCAGAATGGGTATTTATAGGTGGAATAATGAGATTAATGCAATGTCAAGAAGAGTTTGATGCTTAGAAAGGTCTGTGCACCTCTTTGTGATGTGTTTTAGGTAGTTTTTGTGTCTTGATGATCCTTTTTGTGCCAATTGAAGATTTTTGAGTGCTCTCAGTTTTCTCAATTTTGGCTTAAGGGAAAACATGCCTAAAATGGGTTATAAGAATTAAAATTTACCAAATTTATGGAGGCTCAAATTTTGGTCCAAAATTATGTGACGGTTATCTCCAGGTGTGCAAAAAGTTTTAGAGGAGGGCATTGACTAGAAAGAGGTTTGTTAAATTTGTTTGGTTTGAGATTCTAAGGTTTGGGGCTTGTAAAAAAAGTGGATTACCTTATTATTTAATATCTAAGGCTTCCTAATATGTTTAATGGGACAAATGGGTTTTCAAATAAAGCTTCACAGAGATATGAAGGTTTGTGGATTTCAAGTTATTCAAGTTTTTGTCAAAATAGAGGCCTAATTGGCTAATAGGTTTGAAAAATAAGTATGTTTTAGAAGATGAGATAGGTGATTAAAGTTTATTTTATTGAGGGGGAATATGATATTTCTCAATATATTAATTTTTAGGTCTTGAAGTTGTATCTACAGAAAGTTATGGGCTTTGCAATTTCTAGGTAGGGCTATAAGGAGACTAGATAGGCCTTGTGTGAAGAAGAGTGATTTTTGTTTAGTTTATCCAAAAAAGAAATGTATGTATGTTTCAAGGTGATTTATAAGGTTGGTTAAAAAAAAAAATTCCTATTTGGTGAGTGGCATGAAGTTATGTTGATGATCCTTGAGGTGGCTTAAGAGAGAAGGCTAATAAGCCTAGGTGGTGATTCTTCATGGTGTGTGGAGATCTACAAATACTCAAGAGGTGAAATGGATCAGATATATTAAGGGGAATACATCTTAGATGTTTCTTGGTTATTTATATCAAAATTTAATGTATTGTGTGTACTTTATTCATTGGTTATAGTCCTTGGTTAAAGAGTGTTGGCATATAGCAAGATGATGTTATCAAGGCAAGAAGATGTAGGATCAAGGTAAGGTGGGGATTTTATCATCTTTATAAGGTGTTAATATCCTATTGGTATTATTTTTATGTCTTCAATATTAGTTTTTTCCCACTTTATCATTGTGTCAAAGGGGAAGAAAGTTCCTATTGTGGAGTTCTTGAAGAGAGAGAAGGAAAGTGAGTTGTATATTTCTATATGATAGTTGTTGACATCAATGAGAAAGTGAGAGATTATTGGAGAGTTTTCAATAATTTGATGGTGATGTCATGAAGTTTTCCAAGTGAGTGGATGAAGTGCCTTGAGAGTCTAAGTGACAATGACAAAATGTGCAATGTTCTTGTCCTAGTATGCTTGAAGGAAGCTTAGTTGATATTAAGTTTTGGCATGGTTAGAGATGTTTAGGGATGAGTATGGTGATTTTAGGATGTGAATGGGTCCTATCAGAGATCAAGGGTTTTTGGAGTGATTCTGTGCATGAGTGGAATTCATCTGGTTCTTCATTATGTTCATCTAAGCATAATTGACTCTATGATAGATAAATTTGAGGGGGTATTTTTATGTCATTATATCTCACATGTGTGAGGGTTATAGGACTAGATTGATATATGGTTGGATTATCCTATGTGAGGATATCATATGGTTTAAATTTTAGATCATGTGATTTAACATAACACAATTTATGTGGGTGCAAATTTGGTCCCTTAGGCAGAAGTTCACTAAGTTTCAACACAACCAAATTTGTAGAGAAGATCTAAAGATTCACATTTCATCACATCAAAGATTAAAGATGCAAAATGAATTTGATATAAAATAAATTATTTGTCTAAGTAAAATAAATATCTGAGTAATAACTTTGGTGATGTCATATCTCACACGCGTGAATGTTTTAGGAGGAAATGGTCATATGGGTTTGTTTAGTATTTTGTATAGTTTTGATGGTTCAAATTAGAGAACATGTGAGTGAACAAGGTTATATATATATATATATATATATTCAAATTTGGCCTTCTAGAATATTTCAATGACCCCCATACTTAGTCTTTTTTTATTTTTTTCATGATATTAAATATCAAGACCAGATGAAGATCCAACAGTTCACAAGATTTCATACATATAGATCTACAGTGAGTATTAAGTCAAATGGGTCAAAGTGTTCAATGTTTAAACTAGGTAAAGACTGAGATCCTTAAAAAAAATCATTAGAGCATGTTTTTTTCAAGGTGTCAAGTAGTGAGATGAGGAAAAGTGTTTGATGTATAACGTTGAGCAGAGGTAAAGACCAAGCTTATTTAAAATATCAACAGTGACTGGGTGTTCATACCAATCAAGATCAATGGTGTGTATTAAATTCAAGAGGTTAAAGTGATAGAGGTTTAATAATGTAAAGGTAGATATACTTACAATAAGATAAATGGTGCATGATTAATCTAATCAATGAGGAAATGAGATGATAACATAGTGTCCAAGTTTTAACTGTGACTGTTAGCATTTGAAAATTAATGAGGGAAAACCTAGTGCTTAGTGTTTATGCCATAAATTTTGATTCAAGATGAATTTGAAGATGAGGTAATAAAATTTGAAGAGGACTCCATGGTTCATCCATATAATATGACTAGGAGGTTTGAATTCATGTACAACTAAATATATTGATCTCCAAAGTTGACTATGTGATTGACTTTATTTTGTAAGTGATTTGAGAAGGTTGTTGGAGCTTGTTTTGTTACTATTTAGATGTCTCATGATGAATTAGATATTATAAAGTTTTTAGACTACTTATGATCATCTATGTTTTATTTTCAAGCTTAACTAGTTGATATTAAGTATGAAAAAAGATTAAAAATTTGATTATGTGTTTGTTCATGATGTCTTTATGAACAAGGCTATTGTTTGAGTTGATTGAGATTGCACAGAAGATTAAAATGATGACTATAAGCATTTTATAATGTTAAAGGGTTCATGTGGAGTATAATTATGTAGTTTAAAGTGGTCTTATGCTATTATTTTTTATTGATGAAGTGCTAAATGGGTGAATAGGTCTCCATGAAACCTATAACAACTACAAGGTCCCAATTGAAAGGTGTAGCTACTTATGGGTGACCTATGGATGCTATGGATAACCTTTTGAGGATGGTATTGAGATATGGATTCATATGTTAGAATACTTAAGGGTTAAGGCATGTCTAATGACAGACCAAGATGTGGATATTCATGAAGGCTCTATATCTAGTGAAACCAATGGAGATTGTTTTTAGATGTGAAAGAGGTGTGTGCATGTGAGATTTATAGAGTGAAAGAGAGGGAGAGCACCCAGTAGATGATTTGATGAGAAGATCATATTGATGATTATGTGTATGACCATTTAGTCATTTTATTGATTTGGTGATAGATTTTTTACTAAGGAGTGAAGAGTGATCCAAAAGGTGGCTTTGGATGTATTGAGTGCATAGAATTGAAGAGAGATGATATACTTTGTATCTCCATCAGATTGGTAAGAAATCAATGTTTATAATATGTTCTATTCGTAGGTGTTGTTGTGTATTATCAAAATCTATGGGGTTATAGCCTCCTTACAAGGTGAAAGTTACTAATAGTCTAGTTATTGTGGTTGCTCAGCTAGACAGGAGTTGTGGCACCTTGTAGGATTGTAGTCTCACTAAATAAGGTATTTTATTACTTTGATCAGTTGTATTTGTTCTAAATTGGTTTTTTCTATTATAGGAAATTAGTCCAATTGAAATTTCTAGTGGGAATTCTTCCCCAAGAGGGGTTCCCACATATGTTATGTGTTATGTGCATGATCTTGCATTGTATATCTTTTTCTTTGATATGAATGATATGTATGCTTCATGAAATGCTCGTGGTAATTTATTAAGAGTTTGAAAGGATTGAAATTGAAGTTAGATTATCTAGGCTCACTGAATCACCCCCCTCTCAGTGATTGTACCTCTAACAAATGGATGGTATAACAATACCAGTTGTAGACCAAAGGCATACATGGTTTCAAACTCAGTTTGACACAAGGAAAATTTTTGAAACAATACAAGCAACGTAATGACACTATCTCAATCAAATGTTATGACAATGGTATTTATTTCAAAACTCCAAGTCAAAAACTTGGGACAAAATGGGCAGTGTAACAATCCTCCATTTAAACAAGTGACACACACACAAATGTTTTGAAAATGTCTAAGGTTAAAATGTGGTATCAAATAGATGACATAACTCCTCTTAGGTTAAAGGGGTCTATAAAGATGTGATTGGTTCATGACTTGTTTTGATGTGTTTTTGACAAACAAAAAAAATTTAAACTCAAAATAATGCAAGTAAAAGAAATAGATAAAAAAACACCTAAGTATATCATCATATCCCTAAAAAGCGACAAGGTTGTTTCATATTATCAAATTTTGTCAATATACTCCTTGAGAGGAAATAATTTGTTATTCTAATAGATTTATATGCATATGAAAAGTAAGGTTTTTTAGGCCCCCTCTTGTCTCAATAATTTATATGTTGACATGGAACTTAGACCTACTCACCTTGCATTGATAATATTTCCACAAGTGGGTTTATCTAAAAGCTATAAGTTTCATACATTCTAGATGGTCCCAAGTGTGGTTAACACTAGAGATGCAATCATGTCAACTGAGTTCATACCGGTTAACTTACTATGTAAGGGTCTATTACTTTGCATAGTGACTCCTATGTACTTCTTATTGGACTCTGATGTTTATCCAAACTTGACTCAATTTTTCATTATGATTAGAGAGGCTAACTACTCAGCCCCTTAACAATCATAGTATCACATACCTTGATTTATATATCCTACCATAGATTAGGGTTGAAACAATGTCAGGAGATGAAATCTTGGGTCAATTCTTCCCTAAAAAACTTATGTGAAGGTGATGAAATCACACCCATAAGCTAAGTGTAATGAAATAAATAAATAAAACTAGGACTTTAAAGGTCATTTTTTAGATCATCTAATTTATTAAAACTCAAGGAGAGCATAGATGACATTTCTTCTATGCTTGGACTAAGTAATAAGGAAATTAACAAAGTGTTTCTAGTCACCCAAGTTCCCTTAAGGGGATGGGGAGAGAGCATACACACAAATTTTAGTTTACATAAACAAATAAGATAATAAAAACAAACAATAAACAAAAATAAAGCTATTAAGAGCACTTAGTCTAATATTTGTGTTCTTTTTAAAGCACTAAAGAAAATGTGAATTGAAATTTGACCCCTTGGCTTTTTTTTTGGTATTCAAACTTTGAAATACAAAATCAAAGTTGTTAGATGATTTTTATGCACAAAATGTAAGTGTGAATGAAATCTTAAAGTGCTTAAAACCTATTTTCTTGGCCTTGGGTCTTATAAAAAATGTTAGGGTTATTTTTGTTTTTAGGCTAAAGAGATAACCAAAAAATAAGATTCCATTTTGAGCTCTCATTTTTTTAACACATTGCAATACTACTTTTTATAGTATAATTTTGACTCTCTACAAAACTACCTCTACAAGTGCAAAACTAACTCTTACTAGTGTACCAACTCTTACAGGTGTAATACCAAATCCACCCTAAAAAACTATGTTAATGCAATACCAACTTTAATATGTGCAAAACTAACTATGACATGCAAACCTAATTTTTTGGGTGCAAAACCAACTCTTTCAGGGGAAATACTGACTCTACCTTGGAAAATTGACTTTGTTTCTACAAAACCACATTTACTATTACAAAACCTTACTTTATTAGTGTAAAACCAAATTTACTATTTGTAAAATCACATCTTGCTATAAATATGCATTTACTAGTGCAAAAAAGCATGTCACAGTGCAAAAATGCATTTCACAATGCAATAATCCATGTCATAGTGCAATAATGCATATCATAGTGCAATAATGCATGTCATAGTGCACAATATAGTAATTCATATCACAATGAATTAATTCATGTCATAATGCAATAACACATGCCATAATGCAATAATGCATGTCTAGGTGCAATAATACATGTCACAGTACAATAATGCATTTCTCAAGTGCAAAACTGCATCTCTGTACAACGATCAAGAGATTAATTTATTCACTTTTTTGGTCATGAAATCAAAAATTTGGCATGAAAATTGTTATAAAAAACTTCTACGAGGCCATATGAATACCTTTGTGGGGTGTGGGGTGCATAATGATATAGTAGGCAAACTCAAATCATAGTCCCACTGAGCATGCCATTATGTGATCAATAGGAATCCAAAAAGGGAGATTAGTATCATGTTAGTATAATCAAAATCAATCAAAAACACACTAATGAAACTTACACCTCTATCCTAGACAATCAAAAAATAAGAGAACTATACAAGTAACTACCAAATGAAGATAAAACAAACAATTTTACCTTCCATGAGAGTAAGAGTTGTATGTTGGCAATGAATTGATGTGCTCAGTTGTGTGATCAAATAATCTTTGGAAATGAAGAATCTTTCTTCACCTCTCCTTTTCACCTTGGTAATTTTTATTTTGGATTTGGAATTGGCTTGGATTGGATTAAAATTTTAACATCATAGCATTACACAAAAGAAGCTTGAAGGTATTTTTGCATGATAACATTATACCAAAAGATCTTTTTGAAGTTATTTTTGCATGATAACTGTACACCAAATGAGATTATGGATCAATGGGTGAGCCCTTGTATTTATATCCTTAAAAATTGAATCTAACCCAAGTGTGGTTAGGTTTTGGAGGGGATAATCTATTAATATTTTTAATTAATAGTTATGGCTTACAAATATAGATATTTGTATGATATTTTGTGTGTGCTTGACAACTCACAAAAGATGATGTCATTATGGTGACATAATTTCATATATTTATGTGATGTTATGATGATTCCATCAATCCTAATTTATGAATTATAAAAATAGAAATTCAACAATTAATTAGCAATGGGATTTTCACCTATGCATTTAATTAGGTCTAACCAATTAAACACTCATGATAAAAAATTACCATTTCTAAATTTTAACAAGTTGTCCCTCACACATGGTTGAAAAGGTTAGTTTTATAGGACACAACTTGAATAGATATGTATTAGAGGAAGATGATGATGTTGAGCATTGTTCATGTTGTTGAAGCTTGGCATTGATGTTGTCATTGATGTCAAAGGTTGTTATGAAAGGTATTCATGAGGTCATTAAAGAATGTTATTTCTTGGTAACATCATTAAGATGTATGATATTATCTAAGGATCATGTAAGACATATTATCAAGGTATAATAGCATCAATAAGTTTTTCAAGGTCAGTTGTCAAGTTTCAAGAGCTTGAGAATCCTAGTCATGACATTGGTCATTGCACGAAGAGAGCTTGGTGTCCTAGTGAGATGGATGCACAAAGGCATAATAGGATGTATGAGGTTTTCTATAATTCATATGAGGAATTGGATCACTCATGAGAGTCTTAGAGTGAGCCTATAGCGGTAGGACCTACAAACTTGGTATGCAACTAGACCATCTATAGACCCTATTTGGCCTAATGAAGCATTATGAGGTGTTTTCAATGCATATGAAGGATGTTGGACATTGTTTTATCATGTGAGATGTTTTGTGAAAATTTGAATTAATTAGAGAGTGCATGAAAATAGGATTGAAGGTTAGTTTCAAGGCCTAATGTGGTTTGTAGGTCAAGGTCCAAGTAAGTAAATAGAGAGATGGTTGCCAAATGAGGTATGATTTTTAGATTTCAAGATAAGAATGAGAATGTGATCATTTTCATTGGTGTGATAGGTTTTCCAAGGTGTGTTGAACAATTCTAAGGTCAAGTTTTATAATAAAAGGCAATAAAAAGTATTTTGAGGTCTCTCGTATGCATAAAATGAAGGGTTTTCAACCTAAGAAGAAATTTCAAGTGCTCATTGGCATATGTAACCTCTAATGGAAACCAAATATATTAATTGTATATGTGGAAGGGGCATTGGTTTCTGGAATGAAGGGCTAAGCTTTATGAATGATCATGAAGAATGGAAGATGGTTTAAACCCTCAAAGAACCCTAATAATGACTTGATGTGAAAGGTCTTGTTATAAAGTTTTTAGAATGGACTGGTATAGAAATTTAAGTGATTAGAGGTTGTATTCAACTCTCCTAAGCACCTCCAGGTGTGATATTTTTGTCATGTGAGTAAGTGGACCCTATAGGAAAGGCCTTGTATCTCAAAGATTTATATTAGCAGTCAGATTTGACCAAGTCAAAGTTTCTAAATAGATGAAGATTGAATATGAATACATGTATTTTATGTATGTGGTGGTTTATAGGAATATTTTAACCCTCAATTTTTATTACTTGATCATACAAGTTGACCTATCACTAAAAGGCCTAATTATGTAAATAGTGAGAAAATTAGGAAAAAGTGAAAAGGTGATTAGGGATGTGTTATCATGGATTAGGGATTAATAAAAATGAATTAATATGTTTTTAAATACCTATAATAAATTTTCATGTTGGATACATTATTTAGAGATCACTGTATATAGCAAAACATTGCTTTCAAGTTGACTTGTCTAGCTTAGTGAGGTCTGTGTATAGTGAGGTCATGAGATTGGTATGCAAGACCAATACTACCCTTAGAGTTTGTGATATTTTTGTTGGATTTTGTTATAAAATTTTTTTAGGATTATTTTCAAGCATTATAAGTCTATTATTATGTTCTCTTAGGTGTCATAAGTCCAAATTTTCATGATTATGTTTTGAGTCTAGTTGGCAATTCTGAGTGGGCAACTTACAGAAAAGGGTTTGAGTCCTTTTTCCCTAAGTTGTGAAGTATAAATCACATGGTGATTAACCTAAGCTAATGAATCTTATATATGTGTAATTTTTTTTTAAAAAAATTGCTTATGCTTTAGTTGTTCAAGATAGACTTTTTGGGTATGCACATGCCTAGTATGAGCAATGTTTTGAGAAGGGATTCAAGTGGTGTTTAGACCTAAAAAGTGTTTTTGACATAAATAAAATTTGGATAATTTATATTTTTATGATATTTTATATTTAATTCCATGTGATAATTTTGATATTTCTCTAAATAATTCAAAGGGTAATCTGTGCTAATGAAGGCCTAATTGAATTAGGTCTCCTTAAGGCCTAAAAAGGAGTTTTAGTACTATATTATATAAACAACATATTGTAATGTTTTATTAATGTTTTTAGTCCTATTTAATTTAAAATATAAGTGTTAAAGTGTGTATGTATGACCAATAGGTGTATGAGCAAGAGCCTAGTATAAGAATAAGGCCTGATAGGCATAATTGACTAGTTAGCGTGTATGAGAGTTGAAGCGGAAGATATAGAATTTTGAAGAAAAAAATAAGGTATTATAGACCATAATCAGGGTTTAAATAAACTATCATGAATATATAATATGGGTAATATAGATGACTATCAAAGTCAACTGACCTAATCTATCTTGAAGAGACCTAGTTGAGCGAAGGACCCTAGAAGACAATTTGAGAAGGATAAGGGTGTGAAGAGATAAATATGTGGTCACAATCAGCTAGTTGAGAAACAAGATGAATTGAATATGATAAATTTAATTATGTGTTTTATTTTGTGCTAAGTCATATAGGGGTGTAGTTCCTCCTTGCAAGTAGGTGCTTGTTAAAGCCTAGTCAAGTGGGTGTTTGGCTAGTTGGGGTTGGTGCTCCAGGTAAATTTAGTGGTTTATTAAATATTAATGTTTGTATTATAGGATTGTAGTCCATTTATGTCATTAGTGGGTTTTCTTCCCCTTGAGTTTTTTCTGCTCAAATAATTTTTCTATGTGTTATGCTTTTTTTTCATTCTCATAGGTCTTAATGTGTTTCTAGTTCACTATATTGTATTGATAAATCATGAATGATAAAGTAAAGTTGCAAAAGTTTTGAAGACTGATTCACCCCTCCTCTCAATCATTGTGATTACAAAAATTGGTATCATATCTTGGTCCTTTGAGGTAATTCTATCAAATTTGAGGTGATCTTAAGAAGCACAAAAATGTCTTGTGATCAATAGGAAGAAGGCAACATGTATGATGAACTCTACTATGATAGTGAAGAAGGAGAAGATGAGGTAGACCTTGAAGCTGAGATCATAAGTGACCTTGGTGATTTTAAACATAAAAATAAGACTATCAAATATCTTAGTAGTCATTTAGAAGGGGTCAACATAAGGTTTAAATCAAATTAAGTTGGGTATGACCAATTGAATACAAAGCTAGATTCTTTGAAGATTGAGCATGAGCAGCTCATAGACAAAATGATCAAGTTTGAGAGAGAGTGAGAAGTATGAAAAATTTAAGAGTACCAACATGAAAATACCAATCAAGAATCCCAATACAATGAATTATAAGTCACCATGGAACCATGGTAAGTACAAGAATGTTGTTTGTTACATCTATCATAATATAAGACACATTGCAAGATTATGCTCTAATAGAGCTAGAAGGCCCGTAGGATTCAAAAAGACATATGAAGCTCAAACCTTGGTATGTAATCCTAAATAAGTTAGGATGGATCATATTGAGCTCAAGAGGTAAGATGGACTATTTTCCAAAGAGGAAGAAAAGTCCAAAGAGGGTTCTATGCTAGTTTAGACTACCTTCCACATTTAAAATGAAGGCATGAAATGGTATATATATAGTGGTTTATCAATCCACATGACAAGAGATTTAAATAAGTTCATCTCATTAAATAATAATGTTTTATGAACAATGAGGTTTGGATACAACTTAACTACTAATATAGCTGGCAAGGGTGTCTTAAGTTTGGACAATGGAAAGATGAAGACATAAAATGTGTTTTATGTGGAAGGTTTGAAACATAACCTTCTTAGTGCAAGTAAAATGTGAAATAAAGAACACACATGAACCTTTCATTATAGAGTGTGTGAGATAAGGAGATCCAAATTAGGAAGGATAATTGCCAATGCCAAGAAGACTAAGAACAACCTATAAGTATTGAATGAGATCAAGAAGGAATGATGCTTCATGAGAAAGATAGATAAAAGTAGGTTATGGAATAGAAGGACAAGTCACCTAAACTTTGAAAACCTATTCAATATTAACACTAACAAGTCTATGAATAACATGCCTAAGATCACCAAACCTAAAAACATACTTTCCAAGGTATGTCAACATAGTAAGCAGACTAGAAGAAGGTTCAAGCCCAAAGATTACTCTACTACAAGACCCTTGGAGTTAATATACACTGATCTCTATGGGTCTAAAATAATTCAAATCATTAAAAGAGACATCTAATTCATGTTACTAATTGATGATTAAACAAGAATGACTTGGGTTGCATTCTTGAAAGAAAATCAGAAACTCTTGACAAATTCAAGGCATTCATGGGTCTTTTTGAGAATGAGAAGAATGGGAAGATCTAGTGCCTAAGATATGATAGAAGAGGAGAACATTTTTCTAATGAGTTTGATGACTTTTATGAGGTTCATGAAATAAGGAGACAATTCTCAATAGCTAGGACACCTCAACAAAATGGGGTAGTGAAAAAGAAAAATAGGATAGTTTAAGACATGGATATAACTATGCTAAATGAGTATATATTATTTGATGGATATTGGAGATAGGTAGTAATAACTAATATCTACATTTTTAATATTGTATAGATAAGGAATAATGGAAACAAGACCCCTTATGAACTATAAAAGGGCAAACCTATCAATGTGAAACATTTTAGAGTGTTTGGGAGAAAATGTTTCATCAAAAGAGACGATGAAGACTTGGGAAAGTTTGATTCCAGATCAGATGAAGGCATATTCCTAGGATACTCATGAATGGGCATATCATATATATTTTATAACAAGAGACTACAAATATAGTGGAAAGCACCAATGTGAAGATTGATGATATCAGGAAATCTCACTCACAGTCAAAGAACACTTTAGATAATCTAGACTTCAAGAATCAATAAGAGACTATATAGGTTTATGAAGAAGAAGAGGAAGTTAAAGAGAGATGGGACTCAAAATTAACCTCAAGATAGATTCAAAGATATCACCCTAAATCTCAAATCATTGACAACAATAATGTAGGTGTACAAACAAGGAGAAGACTGGTAAGTAATCTAAATCAAGATAAATTTTCTCTATTATCCAGGATTGAACCTAAGAGCCTTATACAACCAAGAAAAGACAAATTTTGGATAAGTGATATGAATGAGGATTTAGACCATATAGAGAAGAATGAGACTTGGAAACTAGTTTCTAGGCTTAAAGACAAGAATGCCATTGGCACAAAATGGGTGTTTAGAAAAATGTTGAATGAATATAGAAAAGTCACTAGGAACAAGGATAGATTGGTATGAAAGGTATATTCATAAGTTTAAGGGGTAGAATTTATGTATAAATTTTCACTAGTAGTAATATTGGAGGCCATTAGATTATTTCTAGCATATGTAGGATTAAAAGGATTTAAGGTATACTAGACTGATGTTAAATTTACCTTTTTGAATGGGAATTTAGAATAAGTGTACATTGAGAAACCTGAAGGGTTTTTACTATCAGATATCTTTGCATATTAAACAAGGCTCTATATGGTCTAAATCAAGCTCCCAAAGATTTTTATTCTAGGTTAGACAAGTATCTATTAGATCAAGGATTCAAAAGAGGAGTTGAAGTTAGTAATATATATATCAAGACAAAAGATGACCATCAACTGATAGTATTTATCTATGGGATGACATAATCTTTGGTAGAAACAATGAGAACATGACCAAGGTCTTTATAGAGGTGATGAATAAAGAGTTTGATATGTCTATGATAGCATAACTATCATTCTTTCTTGGGTTTCAAATCACTTAATTTAAAAAATTTATATTCATCTCACAAGCCAAGTACATAAGAGAGATGTTGAACAAGTTTGATATGGAAGATTACAAGGTAGTTAGTAAACCCATGATCATAGGATGTAAGTTGAGCAAGGAAGATGAGTCTTCAAAGGTCAACCAAATGTCATATAGGTTAATGATTAGAAGTTTGTTGTATACCACTACCTCTAGACCTAATATCATGTAAGAAATATGTCTTATGGGAAGTTTTCAAGTAGATCCAACATAGAATCATCTGCAAGTAGTCAAAAGGATAATCAGGTATCTCAATGGGACTGGAGTATGGATTGTGGTATTTAAGAAGTAAGGAGTTCAATTTGATAGCCTACATAGATGTATATTGGCTAGGAAGTATAGATGGTAGGAAGATTACTAGTGGATGAGCCTTCTTCTTAGGTGGGTGCCTACTTTCATGGATAAGTAAGAAGCGACCATCAATAGATTTTTCCACTTGTGAGGCTAAGTACATTGTAGTAACTTTATGTTTTTCGAAGTCCTATGGATGAGATAGACCCTAAAAGACTACAAGGTGGAGTATGATGATCCTATCCCTATCTATTATGAAAATACAAGTGCTATACACATCTCAGAGAACCCTGTTATGTACTCAAAGACCAAATAGATTCCCATCAGGTATGATTTTTTAAGAGAGCAGGTAAGTGAACAAAGTTTCAAACTTAAATATATTTCTACATAGGATAAAATTGTATACATCTTGACCAAACCACTTCCAAAGGTAACTTTTGAATGCTTAAGATAGGAATTGGGTGTAATTAATTCCCCTGTAAATCATTGAAAAAATAAATTACTTAGGGGGAGCTAATCATGATCATTAGCTCCACTAAAAGGTGAGTTATTCTAAGAAAGTATGCATGGAGATAGGGTCAGAATGTTTGTATTATGTTTCATAAACTAATAATTCATATGTGTTGAGCATTTTGGTAATAAGGAGTGTGTTTCAAGGAGTTGTACACATCACTTTGTCATTTATGTCAAAGAGGGAGAAAACCAGAATAGGGAGATAAAAATGATCAGTATATTTTTCCATCAATGACAAAGGGGGAGATTGTTGAGCTTTATTCCTATTGTTGAATCTTAGCATTGATGTCAAAGGTTTTTAAGAAAGGTGTTCATGAGGTCATTAAAGAATGTTCTTGCTTGGTATCATTGTTAAGAGGTATGACATTATTTGAGGAGCATGTAAGATATATAAGCAAGGTATAAGAGAATCAAGAAGTGTTTTAAGGTCAGTTATAAGGTTTCAAGATCTTGAGAAGGCTAGTCATGACATTGGTCATTTTATGAATAGAGCTTGGTGTCCTAGTGAGATGGATGCATAAAGGACTAATAGGTTGTATGAGGTTTTTTGATCATGCATATGAGGCATTGTATCACTCATGAGAGTCTCAGAGTGAGCATATAGGGGTAAGAACTATATACACATAATATTTTCAAACTTGTATTGATTACTGACACTTTGTATCTTGTAGGATCCTATCAAGTCTCAATATCTCTTAGTACATGCCTTAAAGGGTGCATCGATAAAGGAGTGAGCATACCATTAGTCCTTCATAAGATTGTTGTCCCTTTTTCCACTTTCCATCTACACACTCATCTCCTAAAAACATTAACCCTAAGCTTACTTTTCTCAGTCCTACCCATTCTAGTCATTTTCCTCTTTTCATCATTCTTTTCTTACCTTAATTCCCTTTTCAACTATTGGATGTACTAGGTCAACCATGGCCAACCCTGTATAGTTTAGGGGTATTTTAAAATTTTTGGGTTTGTTATCCTTTTGGTCAACCTAGCTTAGACCTAGTGAATTATCCCCAAAAACATACAAGATTGACCATGGCAGACCCTGTACAACCAACATTTTTGAGAGGATTTAGGAAAATATCCATCAATATACAAGTTAATTTCCAACCATTTTTAAGGAATAGAAGCAAATAATAATAAGTGAAAATGAACATCTGTTTATTGACCATTCCACTTGAGGAATAAAGCTTAGGGTTTCATACTTTCTTTGGAGATACAAATATTATCTTATAGAGAAGCATTTTGGATGCATAGATAGGTATTATAACATAGATCTAATTTTTATTTGTTATCCTTACATACCAAAACAATATCTTGTGAATCACCTTGGCCAAATGATGCAGAGCTAATACACTTCTTTTCCAAACTCTGCCTTTTCCTTCCTTTCAAACAATCTCTTTTCTTCATTCACTTATTCCCATAAGGAAATCATGAAATAATGGAAATAAGGTACCTTAAAAATGGTTCTTGGGATCAACCTCAAAAATTTTCAATTGAAATTTATACCATCCATTAAACTTCACAAAACTGAATCTTCATTGTTCATGTGGCTGACTATATCCTTTATGACCTTCTCACAATGTATCAATGCCAAAATAGTCTTTGCATTGGAAATCATAACACAAATATGGTTCCAATCATATCAATACCATTTTAATTTCTTAGGACATCATTTTTAACACTTTCTATACAACTAAGTTCAAATTATCTACTCATCTCCTTCACACAAGCATCTATCTAGCTTTACTTCCTACTAACCCTATTTGTGGGCCCTCTAGGCTTGTACAGATATGTACCTTCATTATCTTGAAATATAACACTTGATTTAAATAATCTTTTCCAATATTCATTTTCATGTCAAGTCTTGTTCCTTTAATCCTTTCATAAACAACTTTTCAAAATACATTTAAGCCCCTATTTAGGCCTATTAAGTCTTTTTTGCCTGCAACCATACACAAGTAACTAAATCTCATATGAATAGTCCCATTTTTCTTAAAAACCTATAAAATTTATTTAATAACTTTAATACCTTTCTAATTACCAAATTCCAAGCAATTTCAATAGTTAAAACTATTTATATCCTCAAAACCCTACTCCTAGGGTTAATAGAGATTGTATAGACTTGAGAGTAAAATAAAAGGCATATATTGTTTCCAAAACCATTCCAAATCCAAAAAATAGTTGTAAAAAATATTTATATGCCTCCTTAAACTAATTAATTCTATGGTAAGTTTTTCATAACATTTAAATCATTCTCTAACACAAGAACTCAGTCATGCATCACTGTGTTTGCATATAGGAAACTAAGGTAAATATGGTTTCTCTTGTTCTTGAAACATATAAGGAATTAACTCACTATAAATTTTTTATCTCAAATTTGAATTAAAATAAAAAACCCTTATAAATCACATTGTAATCCAAAATAAAACTCAACATAACATATCTTAGTCAAACTATATGCTAATATGGACTGTGTCAAGGTTGGTTAAGACCAGTTCAAATCAAGGGAAATATATGTTAATAAATGGGAATATTAAAGTTTTTTTATAACTTAAAACACTTATCATGATAAATAAATTAATTCACCTTTGTCTTAAGGACCATCAATCTCATCTAGTTTGACTATACCAAACAATATACACCATGCAAAGAGGGTGGACTGGGTTCTGCCCTTTACAAACAAAGTACACAAGATATGTATTATCTATCAACATAAAATAATTTTAAAACTACAAAAATATTACCTCAAGCTTTATATGATACTTAAAACTCTTACCAATACATTTTGAATCCAAACAAGATACCATGTACAGAATTCTTGAGTTTCTTAGACTGTAGGTTTTTTAAGAATACAAAACTATGACTAGTGTAAATTTCACTTACTCTTAACCACTGTTCATCACAACAAGGTTGTTATTATCCATGTTTGTATGTTCATTTCCCAATTATCACATAAAAATCAATACCAAAAACATTCAAATGCTCAAACTATTCTTGAATCAAAACTATATGACTACATACCCTGTTTATCAGGTGTGATAGTCTCCAAAAGTAAGGTTTTACCCCAAATCAAAAAGATTCCCTAAATAAAAAAAGAGATTATAATTTTATTACCAAAAATATACACAAGAATTTATCAATTTTTTTACCATTTTATGATTCAATTACATAATAAATTCTATCAACCATGTAAATTCACTATAAATAGTAATATGAGATTACTAATTTTCTTGAATTCAACAAGTTTCTTTATTTACATTCCCATTATTTGTCATCATTGAATAATATTAGAGGTAATACTCTCTAAAATTGATTTATTACACCACAAAACTCATATTAATAATAAATACCCTTACAACAAGATTCATAACTGAATCTTGATCAAGATTTGTCAAGCAACCTCCTAGACCTACATGGGGTGGTGGACTACCACCTCACACTCACATGACTTATGAATTTTAAAACAACTTAGGACCTTTATGATAGCATAAAATTTCATTTAAAATGTTTGTTCATCCATTACACATCCCCGTTTCTCACCTAGACCACAAATACATCATTTAAATTTGAAGTTCCCTTTTTGGAAGGAAAACCTATTTAAACTCAAATTCAAATTTGAAAATACTTAAGACACATTTTATACCTTGTATGATAATTCCAAGCTGCCCCTGTATCATACTCACTAGGGGAGTGAAATATTTCTACCTATGTTCTTTTTCTTCCTTCAAAAACTCATAGAGATGTGGGTGCTCTTGACTACCACACTTGTACTTTGTCTTACCTCTTTCCATCTTACTCCATGATACACCTAAAAAATACAACTCATTAAAGAAAACATACTATTTATTATGCCCTTGAGGCATTAGTTATCTTCCCTTAACTTCAATAGATACAAATTCATCTTATGGAGTACCTTCATATGCTTTACTCCTCCTTAACTTCATTAATGCCTTTATTATAGACAATATTGTTTCATTCCACATTTCTATATTCTCCTTGGTAACCTGCTTAACCATTTCTCTATACATTTTATGAGGATCAAATACATACTCTTATTTTAAAGGCTCATACAAGATATAATATACCTCATACCTCTCTTTATGCTATTGTCTTATTGCTCCTTTGGCTTCTCTTACATCCTCTTGAGTGAGGATCTCTTCCTTTTTCATGTTATCTTTATTCCAACATGGTTGACCTATTTAATATTATTATATCATCATGAATCTATATGGAATCTCTTTTTCATCTTAACTTCCTTTTATCACTGCTTGATCATATGCCTCTTTCTCTTGTCCCATGAGGCTATGAATGTGCTCAACTATCTCTTACTTCTCTTCATCTCTCAAACCTGCATTCAAACATGTCAAAGCAACATTATATTTCAAAACATGAGGCTTAATTTCCTCCTTGTCTTTCCTCTTTTGTCTTCTCCTCTTTTCCACTATTTACTTTATTGGCCATTTGATTGGCTTCCTCTTCATGAACCATCAAAGATGTGGGTTCACAAACTCTTTCATCTGCTCAGTCTTGATCAACATCTCATTAATTTACTACCTCATCTCTACCATCTCTCTATCCATTTCAATCTTCTTCTTGGTGTCTTCATGCACCATATTTATTTTATGGCTTTCATTCTTATCCCTATATTTCTATTTCCTTGTTACCTCTTCTCTCATCCTCTCATTAATTACCTCACTTGGGCACATCCTTCTCCTTGTATTGGTCTCACTTGGACCATCCCATTTGGTTCACACTAGGAACATTCTATTTTTTTACCACACTTGGGCTCTCTTCTATTTTAGGGCTGCCACCACAATGCTTACTATTTTCTATCACAACTATTAACAATGGATTCAAATAAATAATCAATCATAAAATGTATCATACCTTTCTCAAATTGCCTTTTTACTTTATCCTCAAATAATACTCCTTTATTTCTTACCTATAGATATATGCAACATGCACAATAAAAATGTATTTACCTTTCCTAGAGCATCAACCTAGCTCTAATACCAAATGATGTAGAGCTAATACATTTCTTTTCCAAACTCTGCCTTTTCTTTCTTTTCAATAAATATCTTTCCTTCATTCACTCATTCCCATAAGGAATTCATGTAATAATGGCAATAAGGTACATTCACAATTTTTCCTAGGATTATCTTCCATAAGATTTAATTGAACTTTATACCATCCATTAACCTTCACTAAACTGAATCTTCTTTGTTCATATGGTTGACTATATCTTTCATGACCTTTTCACAATGTATCAATGCCAAAACGGTATTTGCATTGTAAATCATAAAAAAATTATGGTTTCAATCATATCAATACCATTTTAATTTCTTAGGACATCCTTTGTAACCTTGTCTATATAACTAAGTTTAAATTGTCTGCTCATCTCCTTCACACAAGCATCTAGATATCTAGCCTTACTTCTTATTAGCCCTGCTTGTGCGACCTTTGGGATTGTATGGATCTGTAACTTCATTATATTGAAATAAAACACTTGATTTAAATACCATTTTCTAATATTCACCTACATGTGAAGTTTTTTTCATTTACTCATTTCATAAACCACTTTTCAAAATGCATTTAAGCCCCTATTTAGGCTTATTAGGTCTTTTTTGCCTGAAACCATACACAGGTGCCTAAATATCATACAGATAGTCCCATTTATCTTCAAAAAATATAAAATTTGTTTTATAACATTAATAACTTGCTACTCACAAAATTCTAAGCAATTTTAATAGTTAAAACTATTTATATCCTCAAAACCCTACTCTTAGGGTTAGTAGAGACTGTATAGACCCGAGAGTACAATAAAAGGCATATATTGTTTTCAAAACCATTAAAAATACAAAAAATGGTTGGAAAATATATTTTTATTCCTCTTTTAACTAATTCATTCTATGGTAAGGTTTTCATAACATTCAACTCATTCTCTAACATAAAAACTCAGTCATGCATCACTGTGTTTACATATAGGAAACTAAGGTAAACCAGGTTTCTCTTGTTATTGAAACATATAAGGAATTAAATAACTATGAAAAGGTTATATAAAATTTTAATTACAATACCAAACCATTATAAATAACATTATAATCCAAAATAAAACTCAACACAACATATCTCAGTCAAACTGTGTGCCAATATAGACTATATTAAGGTTGGTTAAGACCAGTTCAAATCAAGGGAAATATATGTTCATAAAGGGGATTATTCAAGTTTTTTTATAGCTTAAAACACTTATCATGACAAATATATTAATTTACCTTTGTCTTAATGACCAACAATCTCATCTAGTTTGACTGTACCAAACAATATACACCATGCAAACAGGGTGGACCGTGTTCTGCCCTTTGCAAATAGAATACATAGGATATGTCTTATCTATCAATGTCAAATAATTATAAACCTAAAAAAATATTACATACACATTTATATTATCCTTAAAACCCTTACCAACACATTTCACATTTTTAATCCAAACAAGATACCATGTATAGAATTTTTGAGTTTCTTAGACTGTAGGTTTTCTAAGAATACAAAACTGTGACCAAGGTAAATTTTACTTACTCTTAACTACTATTCATCAAAAAAAAGTTGTTATTATCATTGTTTATATGTTAATTTCCCAATTCTCATGAAAAACTCAATACGAATAATAGTCAAATGATTAGACTATTCTTGAATCAAAACTATATGACTGCATATTCTATTTATTAGGTGTGATAGTCTCCAAAAACAAGGTTTTCCCCAACTCAATAATATTCCTTGTCTCAAAAAAGAGAGTGTAATTTTATTTCCAACAATATCCACAATAATTTATAAAAATTCTTACCATTTTATGATTCAATTACATAATAGATTTTGTCAACCATGTAAATTCATTGCAAGCAGTATTCTGAGATCACCAATTTTCTTGAATTCAACAAGTTTCTTTGTTTACATTCCCATTATTTGTAATCCTCTAATGGGATGAGATTTCCTCCTCTCTATAATTGCTTTTTTACACCAAAAAACTCCTATTAATAACAAATACCCTTATAATAATATTCATAAATGAATCTTGATCAAGATTTGTCAAGTAACCTCCTAGTGGGGTGGTGGTCTGCCACCTTACACTCATATGACTTATACATTTAAAAATAACTTAGGAGCTTTATGAGACCATAAAAGGTCATTTAAATCTTTTGTTCATCCATTACACATCCTCATTTCTCATCTATACCACAAATACATCATTCAAATTTGAAATTCCCTTTTTGGAGGGAAAACCTATTTGAACTCAAATTCAAATTTGAACATACTAAAGACACATTTTAGACCTTGTATGAGCATTCCAAGATGCCCCTACATCACCAAGGGTGAGATTGAGGCTTGGTGGGTTCATCTTCAAGGTAAGTATTCCTAAATTTATTTCTCCTTTGTAAGATTAGATAGATAATGTAGTTGTACTTATTTATTCCATGCATTAGGATTCTATATACGTTGACATGAGTATATGTCTTATATGCATGTTTAGTTTAGTTATTTATTTGTTTCTAACCCCCACTTTGTGCCACAAGCTTTGGTGTGCACTAGATTAGATTTGATTTATTGTTTCTTAGAATAAGTGAATATTAAACCTTAAGAATTTTTTAGGGTTATTGTGTGATTGTGTTAGACTATAAGATTTAGAACCCTTCCTGACATGGTGTATTGTGACAAGTGATCCCCTAATTAGGTCTAGCAGATCCTCATATTGGTCATGCTTCCACTTAAAAAATGTATTCCCAATTGGAAGTGTAGGTATGCTCTATATTCTCTAAGTCAGGATTGATTTATAGACATGATGGATTTATGATTACATACATTCTAGTGAACTTGATGTGAAACTAACCCTTGTAATATTTATTTTACTTTCTTTCATTCTTTTAACATTATTTTTATCATATATTTATCATACTAGATCAAATATGTTGACGTAGTTCTAATCTCTATGAGTAGGTTTTTAGGAATAGGCAATTAGAATGACTCAAATGACCTAGTATACGTTTCTAAACTTCTAATTCAGAGTATGAAGTTGATCCAGTTGACTCTATACACTTTTAAGCATTTGTATTCAGCTACTAGGTCAACCTTGGTCAACTTTTTACATTTTGGGCACTCGAAAATAGTATTCTATAAAGCTTGATTGATCCATTCAACCTAGTTAGCAAGTTTTACAAGAATATTCAAAGGTTCTTGACTAGAAATCTTAATTTTCAGCAGCTGTAATCTACCAAGGTTCCTTTTTATCTATCTGTCTCTTTATTTTTTATATTTCCTTTCATAGTTTGCATTATTCAAAACTACCCCTGCATAGTCAACTGGATTGACCCTTTTGACCTATTTCTATATTCTATGTTTTGTCTAAATAATTGGGTTGACCTAGATGACCCTACTTATTTTTAGACCTTGCTTCTATAGTATAGGTTCAACCATGATGACCCTATTATATATTTTATACATATAGTGTCAACATTATACCTTGTGTCAAGTTAGAATTAATCTCTATATGCTAGTAATTAGTTCACAGCTTTCTTTTCTTATTGCTTACATGCTTAGAATAGTTCACATAGTCTAATTAGAGGGTTTTTTAATTATATTTTTAGTTTTACTATTTATATTGTATCAACACACATCCAAATCACATAATCTAAACAAGCACTTTAACATTGTCTACCCAAGGCCAACCTACTTGGATTTCATAACCAAGGGAGAAGTCGACTTGATACCATGGTCAAGTATAAATCATGGTTAATGGTATAAATTGTATAAGCACCTGACACCCTTATCACTTTAGTGTGTGAAGTGAGGGGGTATGCCCTAACACCAAGCTTGTATCATTGACACTATAGTACCTTTCAACCCAAACTACCTAAAATAATCCTTAGATTGCTACCCAGTTCCTTACTTAAAACCAAATTCTCATCACATTTAAAATTATTTCTCAATAATCTAATAAAACTTCTTAGGTTGACCAATTAGTTAGATCTTTCCTTTTCAAGTTGATTTCTTGATCTTTGCTTAATTATGTGTGTAAAAACTTGTATTAGCTAGCATTAGTGCAAGGTTTTGTATTGTGTGCTTTAATTGGGTTGGCCAAGGTTGATCCAATTGATTATTTGTTTTCCTCCAGCTCTTATTTTCATAGATTAACTATAAAAATTATCATTTTTTAGTTCACAACTTGTTACAAACTTTCTTTTTTTTCTTATATATTGTACTAGGTTGACCCAATTGATCTTGTACCCTTTTAACTATATAGGATTAACCTAATTGACCATGTACTCTCTAAAACCCCTTTTACCTTTTTTTTAGTCTCTATGAAATGTACTGGATCAACCCAATCGACCTTATATAGTTTTTTAACCACTTTTTTTGTGCTAGGTTGACCTAGTTGACCCTATAATATTTTAGTCACTTCCTAGTTTTTTGCTTTCTCATATTTCTTCCTTTCCCTTCATCATGAAATTTTTGTTTGATAGTGACACTGAGTTGCACTCAATAGACATGATGAACTTTGCCAATCCTCAGAGGGTCTCCCATAGATAGGGTAAGGATCCTCTCTTGGATGCTAGTAATGTTCATATTTCCCATCACACAATGAACTATGAGACCCCTCCTAATACCTCTTTGAAAAATAATCTTCTTTTCTCATTAGAAGATCAACCTAAGTTAGATTATACTCTGTGAATGCTCTTCTTTATCCTTGAATTTGTTCAACATCGAAGAAAAAATCCTTCTACCATTTACAATCTTATGATTAGTGGTCAAGTTGAAGAGACTCATTCACCTAATCCTACATTCTCAACTTGATTTAGGGGTACCACTTTCTTTGATTCTCAGCCTCTTCCTTCGATTATGACCCCTTATCATAGCATGCCTTCTTCTTCTATAACTTCTTCCACCACCATGCCTAGTATATCTACTAACATGGTAGGTTATACATATAATAGGCTTCTCATAAGACCCATTATCCTCAATCCTTATAATATTTCTTCATTTGTTACTGGTGTGACACTTTAACACATCTAGTATCACTAGAAATACATCTCAATCCACTCCTATTGTCTTCTTGACTAACAAGTTTTTTGGACAATATGTTGACTTGACCATTCATAGTATTATCATTTAGATATCAACAAAGAATCACATATAAGTACTCATATGTAAAAACCATACAATCCTAAACACTCTAGACACACCCTACTTAGACTATTTACACCTAACTTGAGACCTTTCAATGATAAAAAAAGATTTACTATGTCATAAGGCCTTACCTCCTTCATTGGCAAGACTAGGGGCTTGTGTCCCTATTTTCACTGCTTTTCCTTCATATTTTTCTCATGACACCAGATGTTTCAAAAAAAATGATCCAAAACCCATTATGGAGTTACCCAACATATCTAATTTTACAATATGGTTGTTTTGTACAAAATAGTACTAACAATGTCTTCGATAGACCTAATTAGGTCTTTAAAACACCCTATTTTGAAGGTACAAATATCTTGGGAAGGATTTAGACCCTATAATTCATCTGAGAGGTATAAAATGACATCCTTAAACTATCTAAATCAATAAATTTTCATTTAAAGACACTGAAGCACCTCTAATACCCTCTATCTTAGTCAGACTATGCATATAAGGTATAAAAATGAGGTCAAGCAAGAAAGTACACTTACCAATAAGATGGAGCCTTGAAATTTTGGGAAGTTCTCAAAGGTGTTAAAACATCAAAATTTCAAACTTTTAGAATTTTTTTTATCATATAGATTTCTAGATCAATAAAACCCTAGCTAGGGCTCAGTTCACACAAAATTATAGCTATAAAACTCATTTGGGGGTCTCAAGAGCCCAAATAAATTTTGCTGAGCTTATCTTGAACTCCTCCAAGTGTCATAGTGGTTATAAAGAGGAAAATCATCTCCTAGATACCAACTGTCAAAAGCTACATTTTTGCCCTACCTGATTCTTTTACATAGTCATGAGAATGCATGGAACCAAAGCTCTATTTTATCTTCAAAACCCTCCATATCATTATTCCACACTTCAAAGGTCATATTACATTTGTTTTAGTCAAAAAAAATCATCATACAAGAGTGAAAACAAAACTTAGACACTCAAATTTTTATTCCTATCCTTACTCAACCTCCTCCCCAAATGGACTTAATAGTTTCTGAAAACAAAAGAAAGATTCTAACCACTTCAAACCTTGATCAATAAATTTGGAATCACAAGGAATAAGATCTCCAAGTCTTATCTCAACTAAATACACATATTCTTATCCTTTATGCACACTTAGGCCTTATTACATGCTAAAAAGACACTTATACAAATTTGAAAGTTTGAATTATATAGTTTTGGTGGGAAATCTATCTAACACACCTAGACAACCTAAGACTCAATCAAAAACATGAAAAACATATTGACAACATGAGGATGCTCTTCCATCATTCTTCCAAGGAGCAAAAAGAAGCATTCTTCAATTGTCATTGTTCTCCATTATCTCTTCCACACTTGTGCCCAATTTAAGGATGTCATTTATAGTCAACCATGTTGCATATTTAGCTGATAGGTTCTTCCACTTGATTAGATACTGAAAGTATTCCTTGTTGCTTGTTTTCTTGATCACTTTCTTATCTAGAATGGTCTCAATCTCCTTTGGTACTTCATTTGGTAGTTGTTGTTCCCATTAGACAAATTCATCAACCCTTATTTCAGTTCCTTCAACTATTTTTTCTTCACCTTTATAGGGATACAAGTTTGCAACATTAAAGATTAGAGAGATTCTAATCCCTTTTGGCAGCTCTATTTGATATGCATTGTTTGAAAACTTCCTTACTACCTTGCATGGACCAATCTTCTTCATTTTCAGCTTGTTATATTCTCTTTTAGGAAATATTTATTTCTTAAGGTGGGAATAACAAGGTCTCCAAAACTAAAATTGACATCTCTCTTCTTTTGATCTACCCTTTGCTTGTACTTGATGGTGTTTTCTTCAAGTTTCCTTTTTACTTGTTCATGCAAATTTTACATGGCATCGGCAAACTCCTTGCATCAGAACTTCTTGATTCCATATTGCCTAGATATCTAAACTCATATACACCCCTAGGATGTATTCCATGCAATATCTAGAATGGACTCATTCTTTTAATTCTGTTAGGAGAATCATTGTAAGCAAATTCAGCTTGGGCAAGTACAAGAACCCACTATTTTAGATGCATGCTTACCAAAATTCTCAAGATATTTCTAAGGCTCTTGTTAACAAATTATACCTAAACATAATTTTAAGGATGGTAGGCTGAACTAAAGCTAAAATGTGTGCCAAAATTCTTCCATAAGCTCCTCCAAAAGTGTCTAAAATTGGTAGTAACTGGTACAAACCTAAATTTTGACTACTTCCCTTAGAATTTTGGCATGTTTTACACCTTTTAAAAAATGTTTTGACTTCATTACTCATACCTTGCCAATAATAATGAGCACTCAATTGTGCTAGTGTGTTATTCTACCCAAAATGTCCTGACAAGCTGCCACTATGCTTCTCTTTCAAAAATTTCTCTCTCATGGAACTCTTGGGTATGAAAATTTGAATTCCCTTGAAGAAAAGACCTTCTTGGATCATAAAATACATCCAAGGACTTCTATCATTCATGAATATATTCATAAAAGCTTTGTATGCATCCTTGAAATTTGCATCTTTGTCATACATCTCCTTTAAGTCTTCAAATCCCAAGATGCTTACTTAAGATTCTTGCATGATTAGATTAATCCTAATTAAGGTATCTACAAATTTATTATATTGAACCTTATTATTTTTAATATTGAATGTGAATTTTTTCAAAAACTCAATCCATTTGACATGTCTTTGATTTAGCTTATTTTGATTGCTAATGAACTGTAATGCATAGTTGTCAGTATATAAGACAAATTCTTTAGGCATAAGGTAATATCTCCATTTTTAAATTCTTGTACAAGGGTATAAAAATCTTGGTCATATGTTGAATACCTTTCCTTAGCATCACTTAGATTTTCACTAAAGTATGCTATAAGTTTCTTATCTTGACTTAGGACAACACCTATGGCAACCCCACTAGCATCACATTCCACTTGAAAAGGATTATTGAAATCAGGTAAAGTTAGGATTAGTTCTTATATTACCTTATTTTTCAATAATCTAAAACTGTTAATAGCAGCCTCAATCTAATAAAAAAAAAATTGTTACCCTTGATTGTGTCTATCATTGGAGCAATAATTCCACTAAATTTTCTTATGAATGTCGTGTAGAAGCTAGCCAAACTGTGAAAGATTCTTACTTAAAATGTGATCATGGGTGTAGGCCACTCAATTATGGATTTTATATTATCCGTATCCATCTTCAATCCTTCTTTAAAAATCACAAATCCCAAGTAGATCAATTATGTCTTCAAGAAACTACACTTTTTCAAATTGATTAGCAATTTTTCTTCATGTAACTTATCCAATACCATTATAAAATGTCTCAAATGGTATTCCTTAGTTTTAGTAAACACAAAAATTTCATCCAAATATAATACGACAAACTTACTTGTAAATTCCTTAAGCACTTCATTCATTAGCCTCATAAAAGTGCTTGGTGTATTGGTTTGGCCAAATGGCATGACCAACCATTCATAAAAACCATCATTAGTCTTGAAGGATATTTTCCATCCATCAACCTCTCTTATCCTAATATAATGGTATCCACTTTTCAATTATATCTTAGAAAAATATGTAGCTCCACTCAAACAATCAAGTAAATCATCAATTCTAGGCAATGGGAATCTATACCTGATAGTGATCTTGTTGATTACTCTGGCTTCTATAGACATTCTCCAACTTCCAACCTTCTTAGGACTTATCACTATGGGAACAAAACAAGGACTTAGAATCTCTCTTACCAATCCATTTTTCAACAATTCTTGGACTTGGTGCTTGATTTCTTCATTTTCCCTTGGGGCCATTCTGTAGGTAGCCTTGTTTGGAATATTTGCCCCTATAATCAAATCTATGTGATGGTTTATGATTCTCAACTATGGTAACACATTAGGAAAATAATATACCACAATTTCAACATACTCATTCAACATATCTTGTATTTCTAGAGGTAAATCAGCTGTCTTAGTGCTATGACTACACTCTTTGGCTTACCAATCACAACAAAGTTTATCTCTTCCTTCTTTATTTGATGTAAGAACTATTTTCCACTCATTAAATTTAATATCCCTTCGGATACCAAAACAAAAGATCTGAATTGCTTATCTGTATTTTTGCAAAATATCTTCAAATAGATAAATAAATCACAGTATAATCTCTTATTTATTTGCTCATATGCTTACAATAGAGGTCCTCTGTCAAGTATACAAAGAATATTGAAAGTACGGCCTTAATAGCCTAAATATTCCACAAACTGGGAAAGAAATCTGGATCTGGTACGTCTCAGCCTGCTATGTCAAAAAACACAATCACCGACGTCAGTTATACTGCCGTCATCAGTCAAATGGAGTCGTTAACCTGTTGACATCGGTGATATGTCGACTATTGTCAATCTCTGTAGGTCTCTGCCCACCGATGTCGGTTTTTGATCTTTCTATTGATGCATACATATTTTCATAGATATGTATGAACTTCGTACAACTGCCGATATAGCACACCCTGTATGCTTGATCTTGATCTGTAGAACTATGGGCTAATACAAAAGATCTATATCTGGATAATTCTTGAATCAAAACCCAAAATAAAGAAATACTTGTAAACCCTTGTGATAGCTTCTATGTGAAGTTATCTCTCAAACTTGTAAACACCTCTGATAACTTTTGTATGAAGTTATCTCTCAATTTGGCAATAGATCGGCTGATCTCTCACAACCTCTGAATCGCACACAATCAAGAGTTGACGTTCTTCAATGCAAATGGAATCCTGGAACCCTTGGCTCAGTCTTCACAGAAGGATTTCTTAACAAGAATCAATATCAATAATCAATCATGAATCCATACTCTCTCCCATGAGAAACTCTTATACCTCTCCAAAGGTGTGCTTGCTAAAATTAGATTCCCTTAAATTAGACTTGGGGTTTCTTAAATTAGAATTAGGGTCTTAAAATTAGACTAAATAATTAATAATTAATAATTAATAATTAATAATTAATAATTAATAATTAATAATTAATAATTAATAATTAATAATTAATAATTAATAATTAATAATTAATAATTAATAATTAATAATTAATAATTAATAATTAATAATTAATAATTAATAATTAATAATTAATAATTAATAATTAATAATTATTAATTAAAATTAGACCAAATAAATTAATATTTGATTAAATCAATCAAATATTAATATCTCCCTTAATTCATGTTTGAAAGAGCCCAACAAAAGCCAAGCCCATCTCCATCAAGACCCTCTATCCATCCCATCAGCCTACGAGGGTCGCATAATAGGCTAATCATCCGCTCAAAAAGATGTCAACTAGAATGGGACATGACAGTCCGCCCCTCCTGAAATTGCTTGTCCTCAAGCAATCTCAACTCTGGATGCTGTAGAATATCCTCACTTTCCCATGTCACATCCTCCACTAGAAAATCTTTCCACTTTACCAAATATTCCCTGACAGTCCTCCTATGCAACTGTCTCTCTCTAGATTCCAGGATGGACGTAGGTACTAAAATCAACTTCCCCTCATCATCTAAGGGAGGTAAAACTGTAGAAGGTATCACACGGTGTCCTAACGCCTTTTTGAGGTGTGATACATGAAAAACATTGTGTACCTTGCTCTCTGTCAGAAGCTCTAGCTCATAAGCCATCTCTCCAACACGTCTCAGGATCCTGAAAGGACCGTAGTAACGTGGCTTAAGCTTCTCTGCCCCACTCTTCTTAAGAGTAGACTGACGGTAAGGCTGCAGCATAAGATAGACCATGTCACCCACATCAAAAGATCTCTCGGTCCTCCGCTGATCTGCATACTGCTTCTACTGATTCTGTGCCTTAACAATATTCTCCTTGAGAGTCCTCATAGTATCCTGACTCTCTTGCAATAAGTCTCTAGCACTTGGCACTCTACTGTCACTCAGTAGCAAATCTAGAAAACTCGGTGCCTCATACCTGTATAATGCCCTAAAAGGAGACATCTGAATGGTCATGTGGAAAGTCGTGTTATAGAAATACTCACACAAATGAATCCACTTGACCCAAGCTTTTTGCTGCCCTGCAATGTAGTTCCTGAGGTGGCCCTCCACCCATTTGTTTACTATCTCTGTCTGTCCATTGGTCTGTGGGTGGTAGTTGGTGCTCGGTGTAAGCTCGGTCCCATAGAGTCGAAACACCTCCTGCCAGAAGTGACTCAGGAACCAACTATCCCTATCACTCACTATGCTCCGAGGCAATCCATGCAGTCATAATACCTCTCGGAAGAAAACCTCTGCCACCTGTGTAGCTGTGTATGTGGTGGTAATCAAAAAGAAGTGGGCATACTTTGTTAACCGATCCATGACTACATATATGCAATCTCATCCTTGGGATTTAGGCAAGCCCGTAATGAAATCCATCGACAAGCACTCCCACTTCCTATCAGGAATTGGAAGTGGCCGCAATAATCCTGTTGGGTACATGTTCTCCTGCTTGTTCTGCTGATAAACAAGGCACTCACGCACATATTGAAGAACATCTACCTTGAGTCCTTTCCATGTGAATCTCTCTCTGATCTGTCTATAGGTCTTGAAATACCTAGGATGTCCTTCAGTAGGTACATCATGAAAGGCTCGCATGAGAATGTTCTTTACCGCTGATCTTGGAATCAAATGAACCCTATTCTTGTAAATGATCAAGTCATTCACAAGAGTATATCTGGTGTCAACCATCAATCCCTCAACAATGCTGGATGCCCATGTATCCTTGGCATACTCTGCCATGATCATATGTCACCAATCCTCTGTAATGCGGACCATAGTACTCAAATACGGCCTGCGTGAAAGAGCATCGGCCACTACATTCTGGGTGCCCTTGATGAAAGAGATGTCAAAGTCATATGCCTGTAATTTGCTCACCCACTTCTGCTGATGATCATTGAGGTCTCGCTGCCCCAAGAAATGTCTCAAACTGTTGTGGTCCATTTTGATGCAAAATGTGCTAACCACAAGATATTGCCTAAATTTTTCCAAGGCATGCATGATAGCAAGCATCTCCTTATCATAAATGTTTTATAGCCTCTCTAGTCCTCTAAGCTTACAGCTCTCATATACTATGGGGTGCTTATCCTGCATAAGCACTGCTCCAATGCCCTCGCCTGAAGCATTGCACTGAAGCTCGAAAGGCTTCAAAAAATTAGGTAGTGCCAAAACTGGGCACATAGTCATCAACTCCTTAAACTTTTTGAAACACTCCTGTGCTTCAGGTGTCCAACAAAAAGCACCCTTTTTTGTCAAATCTGTCATAGCAGCTGCATGTCATGAATAACCATTCATGAACCTACGATAAAATCCACACAAACCTAGAAATCCCCGTAGCTGTGTAAGGTTTGCCGAAATAGGCTAGTCTATGATAGCGCGGATATTTTCAGGATCCATCCGCACTCCCCCTGCACTAATAATATGACCCAAGTATAACAATTTGGTCATTCCCAAATCACATTTGGACTCCTTGGTGTATAAGGATTCCCTCTCCAAGATGATGAGTACAGTCTCCAGATGAGCCAAATGCTCCTGCCAAGTCCTACTGTATATAAGCATGTCATAAAAAAACAAGTACAAACCTCCTCAGCAGTGAATGGAAGACTCTATTCATGGTGGACTGAAATGTTGCTGGTGCATTAGTGAGCCCAAATGGCATCACTATAAACTCATAGTGTCCACAATGGCAACAGAAAGTTGTCTTCTCCACGTCCTGCTCATGAACCCGAATCTGATGATAGCCTGACCTTAAGTCTATCTTCTTGAAGTAATGTGCACCATGGAGCTCATCAATAAGCTCATCAATATGAGGTATAGAATACCTATTCTTAATGGTTCTCTTATTCAGGGCTCTGTAGTCAATGCACATGTGTAGGGTGCCATCCTTCTTCTTCACCAGAACAACTGAAGAAGCAAACGGTGATTTGCTAGGCCGAATGTGACTCGTAGCCAGTAACTCCTTAATTGTTTTTTGATCTCATCCTTCAACCGCTTAGGATGTCGATAAGGAGTAATCATAATGGGCTTAGCGCCCTCCTCAAGCTTAATAATGTGCTCAATGCCCCTGTCTGGAGGTCTCCCTGGTGGAATGTCACTAAATACCTTATCATGCTTGACTCTCAACTATTGAATGTCAGGATGATACTCGGTCTTCTGCTGTCCCTCCTGCATTGGTGCCAATGTGCACTCGGCAGCCCACTCTACCATGTCATGTCACATAAGCCTCTCCATCCGATGTAAAGAAATAGTTTTGATGTTTCTGTCCCGTATTGCCTTAAGAATGTGAGTCTTGCCATCAACATCAAAACATATCTCCATATCCTTAAGACTAAGAGTGACTACCTCAAGGGAATGAAGCCACTTCATGCCCAAAACCAAATCTATATCCCCCATGTTGACCACATAATAATCAGCCTTGAACTCATAGTTGTTCAAGCATAATGGGAGATCTCTGATCATCTGCTCACACCTAAGGGTGTAACCATCAGCTACCTTAACTCTAATGCCCTCGAACTCTTCTATGGTGAGTCCACACTTCTCCACAAATCTAGTATCAATAAAATTATGTGTGGCTCCCGTGTCAAGAAGGGTAATGACCCTCTATCCTACCAAAACTCCACAGAGTCTGAATGATCCCTCGTGCTGGATGCTAGATAGGTGTGCCTCCTAAATCTGGAGCTCTGACTCTACCTCTACCCTAGTCTCTGAAGCCTCAGCCTCTGGCTCCTCAGAACAATTGTGATGTTTGGAATCTTCGGATTCCTCATCCTCATAATAGGCCCACATCACCCGATTTGTCTTGCCCTTAGGCCTCAAAGGACAATCATGATTAGCATCATAGGGACCTTTGCAGTAGAAACAAAGCTTCTTCCTACGTAGATCATTAAGAGCCTCTCTATCCAAAGGTGGTGCTGCTGGATTGGCCTTTGAATCATTCTTAACACCTGATTTATCTATGTTGAAACCTAGTCTTTCTCTATTCTTGTTGAAGCCCTTACTGTCCCTAGATGAAGAAGAACCTTTGGAGTTAGATCTACTTGATAGGGCTGCCATCTCCATACTCTGTGCCTTCTTCATAGCTTCCTGTAATGAAGGAGGATCAAAGCCTTTGATCCAACCTCTCAATGGTTCTGTCAATCCCTCCATGAAGAGTACTACAAGTCACCTCTCTGAAATGTCAAGAACCATAACTGATAACTTATGGAAGTCACCAATGTAAGACTCTAGACTACCACTTTGGCACAACTATGCCAGCTCTTGGAAATAGGAATCTGGATCCCTCCTATCAAAATGCTCTTCTAGCCTATCCACAAACTCTTGATAAGATGTGATCTGATCATGATGGAGTGTCACCATCCCGTGGTGCCACCAATCGTGAGCTACTCCCTCAAGATGTATTGTCGCATGTCTGATAGCATCTTCCTCAGCCATCAGATGCAATGTGAGAAAGGTGTCTAACTTACTAATCCAGGCCTGCACTGTGACCTTACCACTACCATCAAACATCGCGAGTGTGAGCCTACTCGTAGCATGCTTAAGATCATTGTTCTGGTGTCTAGGTCTCCTGTCTTGTCTAACCAATTTGTAGTGCTCTCTCCTCAGATTAACAAAATGATCAAAGGACATCCTCTCTTGAACATGAGGAGGTAATAAGTTCCACTCATCATTTGCAGCCATGTAAACATCTGCAAATGGGGAATTTCTTGCCTCCTCCTCTGCTGGTGCCTCTGGTTCCTCTTGAACAAACGTAGGATGTATAGGTCTATCAACTATTCTGGAGTGGGTCTGTTGTGGTCTCTGATTAACTGTAGCACTCCTATCATCTCTTTGTTCCCCGTGCTATCTATCAAGTGCATTCATCCTCTCTATCATAGTAGTGAGTCTCTGTATTGTCTAATTCATCTGTTGTTGGCTTGTCATCATAGCACGGTGGAATTCTCTGGTGTCCTGATCAACATCATACCTATGGCCCCTGGGTGGGCTACCCTCATGTCTGTCACTCATGAAGATTAGTAGCTGATCTAGCACCTGGGTACCTTCAAGCAAGGCTCTACTGCGTGTGTTATACTTGTGTGGTCCCAACTCTTGTGGCTGCATAAGATTGTCAAACCCTCAGGATGGCAGGATTTAGCTCTGATACCACTATAATATCCCTTCAGATACCAAAACAAAATATCTAAATTGCTTATCTGTATTTCTACAAAATATCTTCAAATAGATAAATAAATCACAGTAAAATCTCTTATTTATTTGCTCATATGCTTACAATAGAGGTCCTTTGTCAAGTATACAAAGAATATTGTTATGGTGTGGAGCTAAAAGCTTCAACTATTTGCAAACACAAGGAAGGATGTTGAAGAACCAGAGCCATCGGTGTTGACAGTATGATCGACATTGGTCAATTGCAGTGGAGAAGGAGACTGGCGATGGCAGAGAGTCGGTTGACGTCGGCAGCACCAGACAAGCAGGGACCGACATCAGTCACCTGTGTATTTCCAGAACTGCTATTGACGAATAGTCAGTTAAGTGAAGTGAGTGTTTACATGTCAAGCGACTAATTATAGTCACGAGTTTCATGTCTAATTATTGTAGTTAGACTTCTATTTTTGTAAGCATGGGATCCTATTTAAAGACCCATAAGGCATGTATTGTAATCAAGCAAATATGCAAGAAGGCAAGTAAAAGCATTGAAGCTAGCAAGGTCAAGGAGATCTACAAGTGTAAGGTCAAGGAGATCAGTTGAAGCATTCAAGGAGGGATAGCAACTCAGGCTTTAGAGTTGTTGTGTTGAGCAAGAGAGAGAGGGAAGAAGGTCTTGAGGTGTGGTAAGCCTTTGAGGTGGAGGAAGAAGTAGCATCTTCCTTATTTGTATTTTCTTCTAGTAATATTGAATACAAGAGTGTGTATTGTCTCTCAAATTCTTTGTTGTCTCAAGTTTCTAGTTACTTTATCATTCTGGTATAATTCCGTGTTTAATTGCTTATAAGAAAGTAATCAATTGTGCTCTAATTGGTAGAGCTAGATCCCTTGAAAAATATTGAAAGTACGGCCTTAATAGCCTAAATATTCCACAAACTAGGAAAGAAATCTAGATCTGGTATGTCTCGGCCTGCTGTGTCAAAAAACATAGTCGTTGACATCAGTTATACTGTCGTCGTCGGTCGACTGGAGTCGTTAACCTGCCGACGTCGGTGATATGTCGACCGATGCCAGTCTCTGTAGGTCTCTGCCTGTCGATGTCGATGTCTGATCTTTCTATTGATGCGTACATATTTTCATGGATCTGTACGGACTTCATACGGCCACCGATATAGCACACCCTATATGCTTGATCTTGATCTGTAGATCTATGGGCTAATACAAAAGATCTATATATGGATAATTCTTGAATCAAAACCCAATATAAAGAAATACCTGTAAACCCTTGTGATAGCTTCTGTATGAAGTTATCTCTCAAACTTGTAAACACCTCTGATAACTTCTGTATGAAGTTATCTCTCAATTTGGCAATAGATCGGCTAATCTCTCACAACCTCTGAATCACACACAATGAAGAGTTGACGTTCTTCAATGCAAATGGAATCCTGGAACCCTTGGCTCAGTCTTCATAGAAGGATTTCTTAATAAGAATCAATATCAATAATCAGTCATGAATCCATACTCTCTCCCATGAGAAACTCTTATACCTCTCCAAAGGTGTGCTTGCTAAAATTAGATTCCCTTAAATTAGACTTGGGGTTTCTTAAATTAGAATTAGGGTCTTAAAATTAGACCAATTCTTAAATTAGAATTAGGGTCTTAAAATTAGACTAAATAATTAATAATTAATTAATTATTAATTAAAATTAGACCAAATAAATTAATATTTGATTAAATCAATCAAATATTAATATCTCCCTTAATTCATGTTCGAAAGAGCCCGATGAAAGCCAAGCCCATCTCCATCAAGACCCTCTATCCATCCCATCAGCCTACGAGGGTCGCATAATAGGCTAATCATCCACTTGAAAAGATGTCAACTAGAAGGGGACATGACATTAAAATCACCTTAGAACTATATAATATAGTATAAATAGTCTCTTCCTTCAAATGAGTAATTGTATTCTTGATCCCATCCTTCTCAAACTTGTATGAGTTATGCCTTCCATCATGCATGGCCTTCCTATCAAATTACCAAGGCCTTCCAATCAATATATGACACACATCCATAGGCATAACATCACATACAATCTGATATTTATATGTTCCTATCTAAAATTCCACTTTGCATTTCTCACTTAACAAAAGTTTAAGTCCTTTTTATAGCCAAGAGACTTGACAAGGTGTAGGATGTACCTCCTTTTTCAAGCCTAGTTTCTCCACCATCTTGGTTGAAACAAGATTGTCCATAATCCCACTATCTATGATTAATTTGTAGCATTTTACCTTACTCTTACATGTAATCTTGAATAAATTTTTACTTTGTGGTGGTTCCATAACTTCCTTGTAAGGCTTTAACAAAATTCTTTTCATTAAAAGAATCTCATCTTCATCTAGAACATCTTCATGAGTTACTACTGATCCTTCAACTTCTTCTTCACCTTGGTCCACATGCACACCTCTTTCATGGCTGGTAGAAGGGTTCTATGGACACTCATATGATCTATGACCTACATATTTGTTGCACTTGAAGCATTTACCCATGAATCTTCCTTTTCCTCTTTGGTATCCTTGGTATGGCCTTCTTCCTCTTGGTGTATAGCTGCCTCTTGAGATTTATGAGCTATTGGCCTCTTATTGGAATGTTTTAAGTTGTCTTCTACCTCCTTGTGATCCTCTAGCTCTGATGGACTTTCCTCTTCCTCTTGAGAAGGAAGTTTATTTCCTAGAAACCTTCTCCTCTAATTTCAAGGCAAACCGGTATGCCTCTTCAATTGTACTGGGTATGAGAAGGCTAACCTCATATTAGATGGAAAAATTCAAACCATTAGTATACCTTTCCACCATCTCTATATCATCCTCAATATGGCATGATCTTATGGTTAACCTATAAAACTCTTCAGTGTATTCCTTTATAGACATGTCCTTTTGTTTAAAATTTTGCAATTGCTTGAAAAGATTAGCTTGATAATCTAAGGGCATGAATTTACATTTCATTTTTGGTACCATTCTATCCCAACTTATGATATTTTACTTCCCTTTTCTCTCCTTTCCTCTTACACTCCATCCCACCATAGAGATGCATGATTCTTCAATCTGGTCATGGCATACTTGACTTTTGTCATCTTCTTATATTCCTTCATATTCAAAGTACTTGTATAATACATGGATCCAATCAATCAATTATTCCACATTCAAGTTTTATTTATACATTATAACCTCCATCTTTGGCTTTGCATTCACTTTCATAGTTGCTTTGATCAACCTATCTTCAACTATCTCATCTTCCACCACCAATTCTTCCTCTGGTGGCTCTTCTTCTCTATCACTAACCTCAACCATGTTAACACCTCTCCTATGAGCTATATCTAAGTCTTTTAACCTTGATATTAGGCTCCTATTATCTTTTACCATTTCCAATTTTCCTATTAGTCTCCTTCTTCCATCTCTACCTTTATTTCTAACTTTCATTGCCATCTTAAAGATCTTACTTGTTTCTCACAAATCACGTTCCTCATCCTTTTGCTTGGATATTAGATTTTACACAATATCTTAGATCTAATACCAAGAATGGTGTGACACTCTAACTCATCTAGTTTCACCAACAATACATCTCAATCGGCTCCTATTGTCTCCTTGACTAACAAGTTTATTGGATAATATGTTGACTTGACCATTCATAGTATTAACATTTGGATCTCAACAAGGAATCAAATATAAAGAACCATATGTAAACACCATATAATCTTAGGCACTATAGACACACCATACTTAGACTATTTACACCTAACTTGAGACCTTTAAATGATCAAAAGGGATGTACTAGGTCACAAGGCCTTACCTCCTTCATTGGCAGGACTAAGGGCTTATAGCCCTATTTTCCCTACTTATCCTTCATAATTTTATCATGACACCAGATGTTTCAAAAACCAAACATCATCTAGATATCCATTGAGTTACCCAACATATCTAATTTTAAACTATGGTTTTTTTGTACAAAATAGTACTAACAATGACTGTGACAAACCTAATTAGGTCTCTAAAACACTCTATTTTGAAGGTAAAAAGATTTTGGGAAGTATTTAGATCCTAAAATTCATCTGAGAGTTATAAAATGGCATCCTTAAACTATTCAAATCAATAACTTTTCATTTAAAAACACTAAAATACCTATAAGATCCTTTGTCTAAGTCAGAGTGTGCATACAAGGTGTAAAAGTGAGGTCAAGATAGAAATTACAATTACCAATAAGATGGAGCCTTAAAATTTTAGGTAGTTTTCAGAGGTGTTGAAACATTAGGATTTAAAACTTTTATAAATTTTTTCACCGTATGGATTACTAAATCAAAAAAACCCTAGTTATGGTTCAGTTAATATAAAATTGACTATATAACTCATCTGGGGATCTCAAGAGCCCAAATAAATTTTTATGAGATTGTTTTGATCTCTTCCAGGTGTCTGAGTGGTTATAAAGAGGAAAATCATCCTCTAGACACCAACTATCAAAAGCTACATTACTATCCTATCTAATTGTTTTACACAGTGATAAGAAATCATGGAACAAAATCTCTATTTTATCTTCAAAACCCTCCATATCATTATTACACACTTCAAAGGTCATATTACATTTTTTTTAGTGAAAAAAATCATCATACAAGAGCAAAAACCAAAATTAGACACTCAATTCCTATTCCTAGCCTCACTCACCCTCCTCCCAAACTAGACTTAACAGTTTCCTAAAATGAAAGAAAGATTCTAACCACTTCAAACCTCACTCAATTGACTTGGAATCACATGGAATAAGATCTCCAAATCCTATCTCAACTAAATCCACATCAACCAAAAACATGAAAAACACATTGACAATATGAAGATGTTCTTGCATTAGTTATCTAAGGCAATGATGCTTCTATTGCTTCCTCTTCTCAACCATTCACTAGTACATATTTTTATACATAAGCAAATTTTTCCACTAGTTCATCACACTCTCATAATTCCTCTTATGCTCTTATCAACACCAATAGTGGTACACAAGCCACTAATACTAAAACTAATGCCAACCCTAATGCTTCTAATAATCCTAATCAAACACATCAAATTTTGTTTCAAACTCTCAATCAAATGAATACATTTCAAGATCATAACACATATTAAATGTTGAGAATGCAAAACCATCTTCTCCACCTTTAATCTCATCAAGAACCAATGGCTTGGTGCATGCAAAACCAAAATGTTCCCCCTCCTCTTTGATATTTTCAAGGCAATCTCATTCCTCAACCTCATTTAATCAACAAAACCATCAAGCATCTACAAAATAAGCCTCTCACTACTCAAATTTCTAACATTGACATAGGAGGTATACCACCTATTATTTCTTATAATGGATCAACCAATCCTACCCTTCATCTTAAGACATTTGTAAATCTTTATAAGAATTGGGTCAAATTAAACACCTTTGTTACTACCAATATCCTTGCCAAAACCCTCACAGGTGATACCTTGGATTGGCACAATAAATTTAGACTACATTCCATTACTAGTTTGGAGGATTTAGTGAATGTTTTAGTGTAATACTTCTAAACTAGTGATCTTCCCAAATACATTTTGGCCCATTTCATAAATTGCAAACAAAATTAAAATGAAACTGCTCAATCTTTTGTTAAAAGATATAAGACATTGTCAAATAAATGTGAACATAACATGGTCGATGACAATATTTTCCATCTCTTTACCAATGAACTTTTTTCTAAATTACAATATTGAGTCTAAAATCTCTCTCCACATACATTAGAGGAGGCTATTGACCAAGCTAAATGACAATATTTCCTTATGTGTCAATTCAAGCCACCCCAACCTTATGTGAGTCCTCATGTATTACTTAAGAACAAAATTTTCAATTTTGCCAATGTTGGTGTTATAGATTCTTGTGACACCATTCATAATGTTTAAGCTATTGTTCCTACCCCTTCTCTGGAACCAGTTCCCGCTTCTCAACAAAATACTAATCCTCATTTCTCTTCACCAAAAAACATCAATGTTAACAAACCTCTATCCTCAATTGAATTACTTAAGTATCTACCTAGGCCTCTTTCATGATATCTTGACCCTACTCATCCTATGAAATCCTAGTATGATCCTAACAAGTTTTGTTGGTTTCATACTAGTTGGGGTCATTCTCATGAGATGTATAGACAATTTTTTAATTTATCTATGTATTTTCTTCTTGGACATAATTTTGATCATGATTTCATCATTTTCAAGCACCAACAAGCTTATGAAATTGATTTCAAGGACTATAAAACACATGACAAAACTCAAGCCTTGAATCAAGCAAACACTTATTTAGCTCTCTATAAAGACACTCTTTTTAATCATCAACTAATTCAAGACACCCAATACAACCCCACCCCTTCCACCAATAATGTAGAAAGTATTTTTGACCCCAATTCTAAAGAGAATGTGGTTAACATGAATAATATGTGAAGGGTGGTGGATTTCATTGATTCATGACCTATCTACACTCCATCTCAAAAATATCGTGTTATCCAAGATTCTTCTCCAACTCATTTAAATGAGTTGGGGAAAGATGACCTTATTAACTTTGACAATATAATTTATGATTCTCCCTTGGATAACACTTCCCATTCTATTTCTACCATTCTTTTATCATCTTCCAATACTAATGATAATCAAGCTTCTACTAACACTTATACCAATTCTAAAAATCAACATGAACCAACTACTTCATCATCTCAACATGATTTGTAACCTTGTCCCAAAATTTCTCATTATTATCAAAAAATATTCCAATGTACTTTGGTTCTTCCTTATAAAAACCTTATTAACCATTATGAACCTATATCTAACAACCTTCTTATGGCTTATGATGAGTGGGATCCCATTGTAGAGCTCACTAATCTTCCATCTCAAATTTCATTCCTTCAGCTCATGAGGACTTCTCCCCATCATATAAACCATATTATGGAACTATTATTCAAGATGGATGTCCCTTATCCTCCCCTAGTAGGATCAGAGGCATATTTATTTGGTTCCAAAGATAGTGTATTACAACAATGTGAAGATATGTCTATCAATGTGGATGAAACTATAAACACTTTTCTTTCCTTAAAATTTTTCATAGCTTCTATGATTCTCAAAGATATAATTCATGTGAATGATCCTCCCTTATTTAGTAGTTTCCAAATAGGTGATATCTAAGTTAAATATGCATTAATTGACAAGGGTTTTGTCACTTGTGTTTCTTCTCTTGATTTCATTAAGACTCTTGAATATTTAGAATGCCATCTAGAGTCTACATGCAACACCTACCAAGAATATGATCAAAGGAAAATGCCTCATCTAGGTTATGTGTGGCTTCCCATTACTATCCCACCTATCACCTTTCATGTGAAGGTGATGATTTTTAACTTCTTCCTTTCTTATAACATCTTGCTTGATAGGCAATGCACTCACCGCATGAGAGCTATTAATTCTTCCACCTACCAATTCATTAAATTCCCTCATAATGGAGCCATTTACAATATTCCAGGTGATACTAACCTTTTAAATTTCAAACAACACCAAGATCATGGTGTCTTCAATATTTATACTATTAAGCCTTTGCCAAGTTTTCGATTTTGTGACTCTTAATGACTCAACTTTCCCATTAATTCAACCTGAGGTTATAGTGGGCATCCCAAGCTAATTGGTGATATTCCTCCTAACCTCTTAGATTTTGATGATGATGAGCCTGATGAGATTAACTTGAAGATAAAATATTCTAATCTCTCACCTCATCTCGTCTCACAAAATCATGCTTCCTTGCAACCTCACTCTTGCAAGCCTCCTTGAAATGACATTCCCATAGTCTTGACCAAGACTAGGCATTTTATTCACCATAATTTTTTGGATGATAAGGTCATACCTAATTATGTTATTAATGTTCACACCCCAGATTATGATGAAGGTTATTCTGTAGATAATTTATTCTTAGGTGGTATGTTATAGTCCCATAATATCAAGATTATCCATTATCGTTCTTATTTACGTAAGTCTTTTAGTGCACCTCATCATTTTAATTCACTTATAGTTCCTATTTTTTGTATTTTTCCCCTTTATCATAGGGTAGTGATGTCATTGACACCTCCAATTTCTGGGGAGACACATAGGACTATTCTCATGGATTGTGCTATGACTGCGCCTTACTATTTTAATAGGTACCCTAACCTTCATAGCTAGTTTACCCCTAAGGTTAGTGTAACTCTCTTTAGACCTTTTGTAGATCCTACCCCTACCTTAGGAGAGCCCTCTATAGGTAATCCTATTTCCACTCCTATCATGTTGAGATGATGAAGTAGTTTGTTCATGTTGATTTTTATAATTGGTAGAAGTGTTAGTAGAAGCTTGATAATCATTAGTATTGGAAGATGATAAAAGAATGGTAGAAATAGAATGGGAAGTGTTATCCAAGGGAGAATCATAAATTATATTGTCAAAGTTAATAAGGTCATTCAAGACTATGGGAATGTCATTGCAAGGAGGCTTGCGAGAGTGAGGTTGCAAGGAAGCATGATTTTGTGAGATGAGATGAGGTGAGAGATTAGAATTTTTTATCTTCAAGTTAATCTCATCAGGGTCATCATCATCAAAATCTAAGAGGTTAGGAGGAATATTACCAATTAGCTTGGGATGCCCACTATAACCTTAGGTTAAATTAATTGGAAAGTTGAGACATTGAGAGTCACAAAATGGAGTTGATTGACAAGGATTTTGTCACTTGTGTTTCTTCTCTTGATTTCATTAAGACTCTTAAATATTTAGAATTCAATCTAGAGTCTACATGCAACACCTACCAAGAATATGATCAAAGGAAAATGCCTCATCTAGGTTATGTGTGGCTTTCCATTACTATCCCACCTATCACCTTCCATGTGAAGGTGATGATCTTTAACTTCCTCCTTTCTTTTAACATCTTGCTTGATAGGCAATGCACTCACTGCATGAGAGCTATTACTTCTTCCACCTACCAATTCATTAAATTCCCTCATAATGGAGCCATTTACAATATTCCAGGTGATACTAACCTATTAAATTTCAAACAATTCCAAGATCATGGTGTCTTTAAGATTTATACTCTTAAGCCTTTGCCAAGTGTTCCATTTTGTGACTCTCAATGTCTCAACTTTCCCATTAATTCAACTTGAGGTTATAGTGGGCATCCCAAGCTAATTGGTAATATTCCTCCTAACCTCTTAGATTTTGATGATGATGAGCCTATTGAGATTAACTTGAAGATAAAAAATTCTAATCTCTCACCTCATCTCATCTCACAAAATCATGCTTCCTTGCAACCTCACTCTCACAAGCCTCCTTGAAATGACATTCCCATAGTATTGACCAAGACTAGGCATTTTATTCACCATAATTCTTTGGATGATAAGGTCATACCTAATTATGTTATTAATGTTCACACCCCATATTATGATGATGGTTATTCTGTAGATGATTCATTCTTAGGTGGTATGTTATAGTCCCATAATATCAAGATTATCCATTATCGTTCTTATTGACTTAAGTCTTTTAGTGCACCTCATCATTTTAATTCATTTATAGTTCCTAATTTTTGTATTTTGCCCCTTTATCATAGGGTAGTGATGTCGTTGACACCTCCAATTTCTGGGGAGACATATAAGACTATGTTCATGGATTGTGCTATGACTGGGCCTTACTATTTTAATAGGTACCCTAACCTTCATAGATAGTTTACCCCTAAGGTTAGTGTAACTCTCTTTAGACCTTTTGTAGATCCTACCCCTCCCTTAGGAGATCCCTCCATAGGTAATCCTATTTCCACTCCTATTGTTGCTAATCCTACCCTTGTTTCTAATTATATTACTCCTTTCATTAAGCTTAGTTCTATTCCTTCCTCATCATCACCCTCCCTTAGTGATGGTTTTATTTCATTGCCTAAGATGCCTCCTTTTCCCACCAAATGGGTTGATGACTATTCTCCAGTTTCTTCCACTCCTATTTCACCTCCTTTTTTGAGTGCTTCATCTAAAACCACTCACAAGCATATTTGTTGCTTCTATGGTATATATAATCATTATTTCACCCATTGTCATAAGTTATGACAATATATTGATACTTTGCATCCTTCTTCCCTATCATCAAACAAAGCCATACCTCCCTTAATGATAATTACTAAATATCTACCTAAGTATGATGAGGTATATTATCTATGGTGTGTATGTGGTACCTATCATATTAATCATTGTTACATCCTTCAAAAACATCTTAAGGATCACCTTATAGCCATTCATGCACCTTATACCACTCCTCGTTCTCCTATAGCTCCACCTCGAATGGTTCCATCACCTCTTGTGGTCCCTTCACTACCTCATGTTCCTCCACTATGATTTCGTCACCTGTGGACCTTCCATCATCTATGGATCCTTCTCCACTAGTGATTATTGCATCTCCCATAGCATCTGCTCCTACACATTCTCCTAACCATCCCTTTCCTAATTTCCCTCCTCAACATGATCTATTGAGGATTCCTAATTTTTCTATGGAGAAGATTAGAAGAGAAGTATTTGCCCAGTATTCATTAAATATTAATTAGACATTAACAGTAGTTCATCTCCAACTTCATAAAGATTTATCTGATGTCTTGGATAATGTGTGTAGATATATTTATCAATATTTTTGAGCACATGCATGGTAATTTCACATTTTCATTTGGGTTGGACATGTGCTCCAATATTATCTTTATCTACCTATTATATTATTTGACACTATGTAAAATTTTTCCTTATCATTTATGGTGATTTCTTATTTCTTGTACTATATCTTTCTTATCTTATCATTTATATTTTGCATATGATTATCTTTCTTTATCATTGATTTCTCTCTCTTTCTTAAGTTTTTCTCAAAACTCTTTTCTTTCCTCTTCATGATTGTTTACTTTCTTATCTTTATTGTTCATGGTTAATTATCATTATGACTTGGTTATACAAACCCCATTTCCTTTGGTCATAGTCTCCCTTTTACCATGTGATTAGTTAACAAACAATAATACTCATTACTATCTCCTTTTCCACTTTTTGGATTTCCTTTTTCCCTTTTTCCCTTTTTCCTTTTTTCACAAACTAAGCATATACATGGTTGAGACTTGAGATCACATGTTAGTTCATTGTCAAGCCTAAGTGTCCTAGTCAGTCTTTGTCTTTGGTTACTTAGCTTCCTTAAGCCTTAGCCTACAACTCATTTGTGTGTATCACTGCATCTCTCATGATTGGTCATTCCAAATCCATATAGAGGAGGAATCTTAAAATCCATAAAAAATTTAAAATCCAAATCATTTAAATAAAATAAAATGATACAAAAATCAAAATTATTATTAAAAGTCAAATCATATTAAAATATGTGATTAAAAGCATATCTCCTTCTAATCAAATCTCAAACTCCACAGTTGGCCTCATGGTAGAGTCAAGGTCCTTTGGGGTATGGTAGGCCAATATATAATAAGAGTAGATTAAACAAATCTTTTGGTACTACCCACTTTCTCATGCAAGTACCCAATCTTCATAGAAGATCGACGGCTCTGTAAGGGATGTTGAAGAATAGGGAACACATCATGGGAAGGTAGGCCCATTTTCTTTTTCTTGTACCAATCTACCTTCATGAGTTGATCTAAGTAGCATGCTTATTTTTATACAAATATTTGTGTCTAAGTGAGTAGGTTTCATTTGTACATAGATGACCACTAGTCACTTAGTGTCTTCTCATGTCCTTAATATGCTTCCTGTCTCCTAAGGTCTTCTCATAAGATGCCTAAGTCTTGATTATTACATTCCCTATATCCCTCATATTTCCTCTTGAGAAATATTTTTTTGTCTATTGATCACTCCCCTTGGGATTTAATTTTTGAGTTATAGTGTAAAACCATGGATAGGACCTGACCATCCTTACAAATCACCACATTTTCCCTTCCTATCACCCACATCCTTTGTTACCTGATTATCCTATTTATTCCACCCTAGTGGTGTTCTGTTTGTGAGTTGTAGTATAAGACTGTAGATAGGACTTGACATTCCTCATAAAATTTTCCAATACCCAAGTCACAAATAAAATTACATGTGTCAAATATGAGATAAGATTTGACTGATTATGAGTTTACGTGTCATTGACATGCTTCCTAGCTTGATTTATTATGTTTTATGATTACATCATTTCACGTTCATCTTTTTATCTTCTTATTTTTTGAGTGCATGTAAAAATACAACCATTTCTTGAATTTTTCATACTTTCCAGCTTGAATTAGTGTGATCAATTTAAGACTAATCTTTTGCCAATTTTTTTTTCTTTTATACTTCCTAGCATGATTTAGTATAATTGATTGACTTAATTCAATTTTTTTATACCATTTGTGCCCTTTTACATACCTTCTATTTATTACATTTTTTTTCATACTTCCCAACTTGAATTAGTATGATTTTATTTGTTTTAATTTGGTGTAAAAATCTTTAGTTTAAAAATAAATCCCTTTTTACCATCTTGTTTTACCATTTCTTGGTTCTTTATACTTAATCATTTTCTTGTTATTACACATTTCCTAGCTTGAAATAATGTGTAGTACATTTTATTTATTGATTATATTTTACCAAGTCTTTTTTTCCTATTTCTTTTTAACCATGCATGTGTTTTTCATAATGCTAGAAAAGAAACCACATCTCATATATTTCCTATAGCATATACAAAAAATCTAAAATACATGTGCTAAAAAGAAATATATCCAAAGCATCCATAGCCTCGACCATAATAACAACATACACAACCAACAACAATATGCCAAAATGATACACACACACACACACACACACACACACACACACACACACACACACACACACACACACACACACACACACACACACACACACACACACACACAATGGATTTGATACAACAAATACAACTATATACAATGCTCCAACTCTATGGTTGGCCTCCATCCTATCTATCCCATGGCCTAGCCATGCTACCTATTAAGGCCTCAATATAAATCCTCTAAATATTATGTTTTAAGGAGGCTATCCAAGATCTCAATCCCTTTACCTATCCCTATAGGTGTGCTACTTACACTTGTGATTACATCATCTAGGTTTGGATCCTTGTCATCTACACTACTATGGCCATATGCATGACTCTCTCTTTATCTAGGGCTTGTCATGTCTATAAATCACCTACACCCATCTTTGTTAGTGGGTGCATCCTCTCTCACTACACCCATAGCTATCTCATTACCTCCCCAACTAGTCTAAACTAGATCACTTGAGTTGAGGTAGATGGTATGCTGGGGTCCTCTAATGCAGTAGGATCATATAGCTATAGAGTCTCATCTAGGAAGTCATGGAGTGCTCCCCTCACCAAGGACCCCCATTTCTCCTCTGCATCTTCAACTACATATACAAAATCACACTAGATGGATATTGCATCACTATTATATCTCAAAATATCTATCTATCTCTATTTCTAAATAAAAACTTAAAGTAATAATTTAACCATCATTTCTTACCTATATATATCTTAACTATTATGGTCTCACCATCTGCATGACCACCTAGCATAGTCTTCCCATCTATGTGGCCTCTTAGTACCTCCTTTATAGGTTACCTCCTTAGCTCAAATCCCTCTATCATAACTCATGTCTTTCTTATCCTGTGTTGGAGTGGTCTATTTATCATCCATCCCTCCTTTGGCTCTTTTGCTAGCTCATCAAGGATGACATCAATCTCTACTATCTCATATTTCCTCCATCACCATCATGTCTTTAATGGTCACATCTCCTCCACCTCAGGTACATCAAGTATCCCTACCTCCACCTCCCTATCTTCCTACTTCACTCCCTATCATGATCAATCAGTCCATGATCACTCATGACATGGTCTAAGTGTCAGTCTCACTATCAGTGGTCTTAGTTATCTCCTATTTCATGGCTCTTTCACATGTCAAGATCACTACTTGAGCATCAGTATTGATGTTACTAGATGAGGTAAACCCATCTATCCTTGCACCCATGTCACTAGATGGGGATCTCTCCACCACATGTAGTTTCTAACCACCTCTATCCTCATTTTCCTTAGTATAATTATGTGTCAACTCACCCATACAGTCACTATGTCTCTATATGGCTACCACACTATGTCTATATGTCTCACTAACTGCAACGTTGGCATGTGGGGCATGACCTATGCTACCTAGTCTTCTCTCCATCTCTACACTTGAGGTGACCTATCATTGATTGTATGGGGTAACCCATCCAATCGATACATACAAAACTTCTCATATATCTAAGTTGTCAATAATATGATCAGTCATATGGTCTTCTACCCTCCAAAAAACATCTCATATATATCATGTATGAGCTAGACCTAGATGATAGATTCTAGATCATATAAAACTCATTCCTCTAGCATCATCCTACTTAATCCTACTATGAATAGTGGTAACTTACCATCCAACTTGTGACATAACACCCACTATGTCAGAAGCCATATCATAACTTTTTAGATATTTGAAATATATGATGTATATACATCATCCATATTAACTCTCCATCCTCCCAAAATAGTCTTTGAGCCTATATCCCACATGGTTAAGGCTCTTCTCTCCTCTATATTGTCTGGTATCCCTATGGTCATCGGTGCTCCTATTATGGGTAGCCCAAAGATGGCATGGATATCCTCTAGTGTGATGTCCATCTTTATCACATACCCATCCACCTCCCATTTAAAAGTGTTAGTCAATCATTCCTAGAAACTAAGGAACATGAATAATAGATCTAAACTCATGGGGATCCTACACATATCAACTATACCTCCTAGACCTATAGATACTAGTACATCCCTATCTCTATCTAGAAATCACTCTAATAACATTGGTAACTAGGCCACATCTACCAATCTCTAGGACCTCCATCATTTCTATAACCAAGAAATAATAAAGAATGTATTAGCTCCTTCCTGTCATGTATAGTCACAATACATTCTTTTTACATTTTTAAATAAAAACAAGACTAATTATTTTTAAACCTATTCATTTGTTTTTATTTTACCCTATTTCTATCTTACTTAGTCCTTCTTTCCCTCCTTTGGTCATTTAAAGCCATTATATCCCTCTTTCAACTTTATACACAACTTTTTGTGATTATTCTAGTTATTTGGTCAACCTAATTTGACTAGATTTTCCCTATTTTTGCCCTAGTTGACTTCATAATCTTAGTCAAAGCTCTTATTTTCCCCTTCATAGTGTTGTGTTATCATTTTGGACCTTTTAAATTAGTTATAAAATTGCATTATGGTGGTAGTCTAAAGAATGTATAGGGTTGAACCATACCTACTGGGTCAACACTATGTATTCTACCCAGTTTCAGCATACTAGGTTGACAGGGTCAACCCAATTTAGTTTCCCTATCGACCCCTTGCATTTTCCTAAAAAAGTGCCATTTTCAAATTTCTTCATAATTACTCTAAACCCATTTCCCATCTTGATATTTTCAACCCCTAGAATCTAATTTTTTCTCATTCTAACATATATAAAGTCTTAAAATTCAAAAATACTAAAAATACACTTAATTCACTATAAAATTCAAAAACTAGTTTGAGATTCATAGTTGCATACCTGTACTACACCCATTGCTACCTCTAAAGCCTCTCTCTATCTAGCCTATTGTCTCCTCACCATCTTAGCTCGTTTGGTCTCTATAGCTCTTTTTTCTCTCTTTCACAAGTCAAAATAACAAATGACTTATCTTTTCCCCTATTGAAAAACACTTTTCAAAATTCAAATTTTTTAATTATTGTCCTGTAGATTCCTTCTTATATCTATATCTTTGTTTTTACTCATTCATTTTCAAAACCATAAAATGCATTAGATTCATGATGATGTAGAGATTATTTTCCAATATCATATGTTTATTTTCCAGAATTTTTGACTTTTTTTGCACTAACTTCTATATGTTCACCAAGTGTTCTTCACATTAGACACCTTCACATTTTCTTACAGTCTACTTCTTTATATAAAATATTAAGGTAAGGCATATGTTTTAAAATGTTTTCCTTTCCTTTATCTTATTTTTTTCTTACTACACTTTACTTAGCATCAACATTGTCTGTTATCATGTTCTATTTTCTAAAGCACCATCTCGTGTTGCACTCATGTGACACATGATAAAATTTGAGTGGGGCATATGTATACGCATAATATTTTTAATTTTTCATTGATTATTGATACTTTATATCTTGTAATAACCTATTGAGTCTCAATCTCTTTGAGTGCATGCTTTAAGTGGTGTATTGGGAAAGGGGTGGGTAGACCATCAATGCTTCATAAGATTGTTATCCCTTTTGAAACTTGCCATCTACACACTCATCTCCTAAAAATATTAACCCTAAGATTATTCTTACTAGTCCTACCCATTCTAGTCATTTTCCTCTTTCCATCCTCCTTTTCTTAATTCCCTTTTGGACTATCAGCTGTACTATGTCGACCATGGTTGACCCTGTATAATTTAGGGGTGTTTTTTACTTTTTGGGTTTATTAGCCTTTTAGTTGACCTAACTCAGACCTAGTGAATTGTCCTTGAAAACATATAGGGTTGACCATGGATGACCCTATATAGCTGATTTTTTTTGAGGATTTAGGGAAAGATCCACCTATATATACAAGTTCATTTCCAACCATTTGTAAGGAATAAAAGTGAAGAATAATAAGTGTAAATAAACATCTAATTATTAACCATTCTACTTGAAGAATAAATCTTAGGGTTCCATACTTTCTTTGGAGATATGGATTTTGTCTTGTGGAGAAGTATTTTGGATGCATAGATAGGTTTTGTAGCCTAGAGCTGATTTATCTTTGTTATCCTTACATACCAAAACAATCTCTTACGAAGCACCTTGGCCAAGGGAGAGATTGAGACTCGATGGGTTTGTCTTCAAGGTAAGTATTCCTAACTTTATTTTGCCTTTGTAAGAGTATATAGATAATGCATTTGTCTTTTTTTCTCTATGCATTAGGATTTTATATACATTGACATGAGTATATGTCTTCTATGCATGTTTAGTTTAGTTATTTTTTTAATTTCTAACCCCCACTTTGTACCACAATATTTGGTGTACATTAGAATATATTTACTTTATTTTTTTGAGAATAAGTGAATATTAAACCTTAGGACTCTTTTAAGGTTTTTACATGATTGTGTTAGATTGTAGGCTTTGGAACCCTACCTCACATGGTGTATTATGACAAGTGATACCATTATTAGTTCTAGTAGATCCCAATATTTGTCATGATCCCACTCAAATAATGTATTTCTAATTGGAAGTTTAGGTATTCTCTATCTTCTCTAAGATAGGATCAATTTATAGACATGATGCATTTTTGATTGCATATAGGAACTACAAACTTGGTATGTAACTAGACCATCTCTAGACTTTGTTTAGCCCCATGAAGCATTATAAGGTGTTGTCAAGGCCTATTAATGATGTTTGACATTTTTGTATCATGTGAGATGTTGTGTGAGCATTTAATTGAAGTAGAGAGTGCATGAAAAGAGGCTTGAATCTCAGTTTTAAGGCTTAATGTGGTTTACAAGTCAAGGTCCAAGTAAGTCAAGAGAGAAATGGTGGCAAAATGAGGTACAAGTTTTATATTTCAAGATAATAATGAGCATATGAGAATTTTAAGTGGTGTGATAGGTTTTTACAAGTGTGTCGACCAAGTCTGAGGTCAAAGTTTCCAAGAAACAAAAATAAAAAGTGTTTTTAGGTGTCTCATGTATACATCATGAAGGGTTTTCAACCCAAGAATAAATTTAAAGTGATCATTAGAATGTGTAACCTATGCATGGGAACCTAATATATTCAGGGTATATGGGTTAGGGTCTTATCTAAAATTTCAAAGCATTGGTTTCTAGAATGAAGGGATAAGATTTATGAATGATCGTTAAGATTAGAAGATGGTTTAAACCCTCAAAGAACACTAATAATGACTTGATGTGAAAGATATTGATCTAAAGTGATCATAATGGATTGCTATGGCCAATTAATTTATTGGAGGTTGTATTAAACTATCCTAGGCACATCTAGGTGTGATTTATTTGTCAGGTGAGTAAGTGGACCCTACAAGAAAGGCCTTATTTCTTATAGATTTGTTGTAATAGTCAGAGTTAACCAAGTCAAAGTTACCAAATGGATGAAGGTTAAATATTGAGAAATTTATTTTATGTATATAGTGGTTTATAAGAATATTATATCCCTTAGGGGTGCTAAATTGATCATAAAATTTGACCTATCATTAAAAGGCCTAATGGTGCAACTAATGAGAAACCCAAGGATAAGTGAGAAGGTGATTACGGATGTGTTATCTTGGATTAGGGGTGAATAAAAATGCATAAATATATTATTAAATACCTATAAAACATGTTCATGATGGATATAATATTTGTGTATAATTTTATATAGAAAAAATTTGCTTTCAAGTTGACTTGTCTAGCTCAGTGAGGTCATGAGATTGGTTTACAAGATCATTATTGACATTAGAGTTTGTGATATTTTTGTTTAAGGTTTTTATAAATATTTTTTAGTATATTATTCATGAATTTTAATTCCTTTATTATTTTCTCTTAGGTGTCATATGTCCATATTTTCATGACTATGTTTTGAGGCTAGTTGGCAATTTTGAGTGGGCTACTTGTAGAGAAGGGTTTGAGTCCTTTTGCCCTGAGTTATGAAGTATAAATCACATGGTGATGAACATAAGGTAATATTTATTATGTATGTGTGATTTTTTTCCATATTTTTTTTGGAAAATTATGCTTATGCTGGAGTTGTTCAATATAAACTTTTTTGGTATGCACAGGCCTAGTACGAATAGTGTTTTGAGAAGGGGTTCAAGTGGTGGTTGGAACTAAAAAGTGTTGTGGACATAAATTTAAGTTTTAAATGGTATGTTTGAGTGATATTTGATATTTTAATTATATTTTATAAGTTTTAGAGTGCTTAAAATATTTCAAAGGGTAACATGTGCTAACGAAGGCCTAACTGAATTAGCTCTCCTTAAGGCCTAAAAAGGGTTTTTGGTCATATATGCTATAACCAACATATTGTAATGTTTGATTCATTTTTTTTTAATGTTAAAAGGAATTTTTTATTTAAAATATAAGTGAAAAGTGTTTATGTCCAACCAAGAGGTGTATGAGCAAGAGCCTAATATAAGACCAAGGCCTAATAGGCCTAATTGACTAGTTAACATGTATGATAGTTGAAGTGGAAGATATAACAATTTTAAGAAAAAAAGGAGATATTTTAGACCATAATAAAGGTGAAGATAAAAGATATAAATATATAATATGGGTACTATAGATTACTATCAAGGTCAATTGACCTAATCGGTCTTGAATAGACCTAGTTAAATGAAGGAGCCTAGAAGGCAGTTTGAGAGGGCTACGAGTGTGAAGAGATAAAGACGTGGTCATCATTAGTTGGTTGAGAAAAAATATGTTCTAAATATGATCAAGTCAATAATTTTGTTGATTTGGTGTTTAGTCATCTAGGGTTTGGTGTCTCCTTGCAAGTAGGTGGTTGTTAATACCTAGTTAGGTGGGTGCTTGGCTAGTTAGGGTTGGTGCTCTGAATGAAGTTGGTGCTTCAATAAATCTTAACATTTTTATTATAGGATGATTTTAAATTTTCATCATAAGTGGGTTTTATTCACCTTGATGGTTTCCCACTCAAATAAGTGTTCTATGTGTTATGCTTTTATTTTAGGCTCATGGCTCTTAATGTGTTGCTAGTTCACTATATTGTTTTGATTGTTCATGAATGATAAAATAAAGTTATAATAGTTTTGAAGACTGATTAACCCCCCTCTTAATCATTATGCTTCCATAAAATGATTGTGTACACTTAATTTCCCTAGTTAAGGATACATTGATGCAAAATAGAAGATGCACATGATTTATGCTGATGGATCAGAGTATTCTAGTGATTTCTAGGCTTAACTTGCATTTTTTTCAAGAAGTCTCACTGGTGTCCATTTAGACATGGAAGTGGACAAAAAGGAGTGTCTACAACCTCATCAATTAATTTATCGGTAATCTTGAGAAAGTGATAAAATAAATTGAGACTTATTTTATTATTTCTACTAACCATCCCACCCCTGATGATATAATCCAATTAATTTGAGAAAATATTTAGTTGGTATAGAAATCCCAGAGAGCCACTAGCTATCTCACATAGTGGAAATCATTTGAGACCAAGATCACCAATAAGCATAAGTAAATTTTATTGCTAAGACTAATTACATATACATTTTGTGTGATTATTCATTTTGGGTTGTCTTGTGGAAGAGAAATAATTAAGTACATGGATGATGTTGGTAGGTTTTTTAAGGCTTATAGGTTAATAGACAACACCCTATGAAAGTAAATAGTTATATTGCAACATACGTCAGACCAAGTTTCTATCATGGAAAAGGAGACTTGGTCAATCAATTGGTCACATTTGCTAAGGAAAATATTTATCATGCATAGGCATTCGAGAAGTCATTTGATATTGTAATGATTACTCATAATAACTTGATGGACAAAATTCTTATTTGATATTTGGTCATGCTTACTTATATCTTTTCTTTTAGAATAAACAAATTTTTTAATTAGAGATCTATTAATAGAAAATTTTATTTTTAGTCTTTGTACTTACATTCTAATTCTAAAGATGAGGAGATGCCCATCAAGAATTATATATACATATTTTTCACACATTGTAAAGAGAGGAAAATTTTGGGCAAGTAATACAAGCAAGGAAAGTTTTATGATATTTATGTGAGTTTGTGTGAATGTTATTTTCTCTTCCAATATCTATGTTTCATTGAAGAATTTCCATTAAGTTGATATCTAGAATATGTTGTGTGACTATTTTATTTTGAAATTATTCATATTAAACTAACTATTACTTTGAATGCTCATTGATTATTGATCATACTAATCGTTATATAAAAGTAGGGATGTGCTATGTTTCCCAATTATAACCATATATTTGATGATGATTATTGATTTTATTTCTTCTCCTTTTTGTGGTATTTAATTGTGTTTGTATGTATATTTTTATAACAAAAATTTTACAATAGGTACTAGTTCTGAGACATTTACTCAAGCTAGGATATAAGAGGTTAGCTTGGAAGGGTTTGTTTCTTAGTTGAACCATTGAGCCTCTTATTTTATTCCTTACCTTTCCCTCATTTTTTTTTTTTTTTTTGGATAATCTCACCTTATGTTAGATCTAACCATCCATCTCAACTCAATCTTAGATTTATGTCATATTCATATAATGTGTAGAATGGGCACATGCCCATTCTACTCAAGATATTAATAATTTTATCAACTATGCCCATTCTATAACATAATCTTGGGGGATGATTTAGTGGAGTATTAAAAATAAAAGTATACTATAGAAACTTGTGATATTTGTCATATCAATTTTACCTCAAAGCATCCCATAGATAATTAGATCATAAATGTATACACATGATGATGATATGTGTCTCTTGATATTTTGCATTATATTTGGTCTTATCAATAAATTGTAATATTGGAGATGAAATTGATATATCAAACTGAGCATGATATAGACATATATACTTGAATTTATTCAATGATGTATTAATGAGAATTGAATTACACATCATTATTATGTAATTCACATAAATTAAAAGATAATTAGACTATAAATGTATATGCACGAGGACATTATGTGTCTATTGATATTAAATTTTTATTATTTTGTTTGGTATTAACAATGAATTGTAATAATGGAGATGATATTTTATATCTTATTTAGAATGGCCATGTGCATGTTTTTACACAAGAAATTATTAATAATTTTTGTTTCTATATGATTTTCACTTTCACATTCAAAGAGAGAATAAGAAACTAAAAGAAATGGTCAAGGTTAGATGTTACCTGGATGAAGTCTACGCACCGTTATCCAGATGTTGTGAGAACTCCTCTTTGGTTGTGGAGGATGACACCTATAGAAGAAAGAGACTAAGACAAAGAAGGCATTAGATGGATAGATGGTGGGTTGCCAAGCAAAAGCTTGATCCTGGAAGTACAAAGACTTTCTTGAGGGATGTCAACCCACTGATTGATAAAAATAATGTCTGATAGAAAGTAGAATGATAAAATACTGAAATGATAAAAGACTGAAAAGAAGTGGAAGAAAATGCTTACCTGAATGTTGCTGTCGGTCTGGTCACAGTCGCTGACGTCGGTTGGTCAAGTTTGCCGATGTCAGTTATGCTGCCGACGTCGGTTTGGTCAATGACTGGCGTTGGTTAGGGCAGTAGTCTATGGACGAGGTCTGGTCAAGTTTTTGGACTGCGGACAGGTCTGAGAAAGGGTCTGGGTTTGAATAAGGGTTTGAAAGTCTATTTGAAGGTCTGAAAGTCTGTGTAGAGTTGCAGGGGAGTCAAATGGATAGAATGTTAAGAAGGGACAGAAGGGTAGAGGAAGCCTTTCAGCCTCTCTGAGAAGAGCAGGTTGGGTCTGGGCTAACAAAGCTCACAAATGGGCAGAACGCTGAATGACAGATGAATTAAAAGAAATACTACAATGAAAATAGTAGCAAATACTTACCTATGACTGTCGAAGGAGTGTTGAAGGACTGTAGCTAATGCTGATGTACCTGTTGTTGATGTAGAAGACTGATGCAGAGTCCCTGCAGTTACTGTAGCTAGTGCAGAAGCCCTGTGAGAGAGAGAGTGAGAGGTCTAGTGGATTGAGAGGGTCGAAGGAGCCGATTGAAGATTGAAAAGCTGATCGAAAGAGCCAGGTTGAAGATTGGAAAATGGGATTGAAGATTGGAAAATTGGGAATCGCCTTTGGGCTAGTCTTAAGAAACTGATGTCGGTGATCCCACCGGCGTCGACTGACAGGTAACCGATGTCGGTAGCTGGAAGAACAGCAAAAAGGCTAAAATTAGCCTTTTGCCTGTTCTTCCAACTGCCCGAGTCAAGTGGTCATGCAAAAATGATCGAAGGTGGATAAATAAATGTGAGGATTAGTGTAGGGGAAGTTGGAATAGGTCATAGGGTGATAAATGAGGGGATCCAAGGGCAAAGAATCCAAGGAGAGGAGAGGTGGCATGGGTGAGGTGGCAAGGGGAGAGAAAGAAAAGAATTATTAATTTAAAATGAGTGATTATTTTAAATTAATAGGACATAGGTTAGGTTAGGGATGAAAATGGATGAAGGGGACCAAGGGGGGAGAGGACGAGGAGGATGACCAAGGGAGTAGACACGATTTTGGTGTCTACATTTGCCCCTTTTTGTCTTGTTGGTTATTCTGGACGAACTGCAAGACAAAAATAGGAGGTGGTTGCCCCAGGTGTGGGATAAGGTTGATTTCATCTTGTTGGTTGTTTAAGTGAACTGCAAGACAAAAATAGGAGGGTGATTGCATCGAATGGGATGAGGTATTCCCCCTCAAAGCAGGAGTCGAGGGAAGGAAACCTAGAATCGGGTGCTAATTTGACAGAGAGTGGGTGAAAATGGTGAAAGTGAATGCTGTAATAGTTATGATGGCATGCATACCACTTCATGAGATGGTCAAGTCAAATTGTCACAGGTCGAGGGTCGAGGAGTGCCAAAATTGAAGTAACCAGGTCCCAACATTTGGTCGTAGCTGATCGGGTTATTCAATCTAAGCTAAAGCTCCAATGGTCATCGTGTTCTATGTATCCCAAGCTCAGGAAGTGCTCTTGGAAACACAAAAAAGTCACAAGTAGTGGGGATCAACCGGCTTGTGATCTTATACTTGTGAGGGTCAAAAATAGTCTGCGAACAATTTTGCTAACCAGTCATGGGGTAGCATACATGTAAAAACAACCAAGGCAATGTTTGTCTTGAAAGTGGTCAGGGTCGGAGGAGATAGGCATGATCCCCAAAGTCGATGGTCGAGGTTGAGGCTGAGATAGATAATTGGTCGAATGAATGGGTAGATGAAAGAATGTGGCCAAGCTAACCTCAGAAGACGTCATGTAATCTGAGTGCTGCCTACATAGCCCTTGTGTGAAGGGCCTCAGGCCAATGTAGTTCTCCCTAAAAGGGAGGAATGGGGTCAAAGGTTATGGATTGGTCTTGGTCAAGGTCAAGTCATGGTCAAAGGAGGAAAGAAGGTTTGTCCATCAGAGAGACGAACAAATGAGGGTGGTCGAGCTAACCCCAGAGGACGTCGTGTCAACTGAGTGCTACCTACATAGCCCCGGTCTTAGGGCCTCAGACCAATGTAGTTCAGACAAAGAGACAAAGTGGTCGATGATTGGTTTGGTCATGTGAAATGATGAGGATAAGATGATGTTACAACCTTTTCCAAATGGTGTATTTTGTAACATTGGTTGAGGGGTCTTTCATCCCTAGCAATTTTCCATATTCGTGATGGATGTATGCTAAAAATGAATTGAGTCTATTTATGCTTCAGCAAGTAATAGTTTATGCTTAACATAAATTGAGTCTGGTCGATAGTTTCTATGTGTATTGTTGTCCATAGAAACTATGTGAAATGGAATATGATGATGTTGGTAGTCTGAAAATGTTTGGGTTGGGTTGATTGGGTTTGAGAAAATAATTTGGTTGAATGTGACCAAAGTGCAAAGGAAGTGAAAGGAAAATTCACCCTTTCATTGACAAGGACCAGAATGACAGCATAGATAGGGGTTGTTAGAACTAAGAGCCCCATTCATGTGTTACGTCGTTGACCATGGTTGGTGTTAGAGAGGTAATCGAATCACTTTGACATTAAAGTGAGCTCAAAGTCCCTTGAGCAGGTGATAGGAGGAGGATAGGGTAACCCATTTTAGAGCAGAGATAACCTTGCCCCTTTTTATAAGAGACCCTGAGGTAACTACGAGCCAAGTCCATGATCCGTTATTTTTTTATTTTTTTTGGGTGCAGACTGATTAATGCGGGAAGTCTACGTAGAGATGTCATTTGCTTTGTGGTCATTTGTGAAGCTGATCGATGCGGGAAGCTTCTAAGAAAGTGCTATGTGTAGCAAGATTTAGTCATAGCCATCCTTCGAGGGAGTGGTCTATATTTTTGCTTTATATATTTAAGGGCTTTGAATAGCTGTCCTTCAAGGGAGTAGTCTATTAGCTACAGCAATGATAGTACAACTATCCTTTGAGGGAGCAGTCTACTTTTTTGATTTTGTGACCTTGGATATTTTGACATCTTGATTTATGTTTGACAGAATTTAGAGTCATGGACAAGACTATAGAAGTTCAAGGGCTCCCTTTTATTAGGACAAAGCATCCCTACTGTATAAAAGGGTTATAGAGGATTTGTCAAGGGGAATAGGGTTGAAAGGAATGGGGATAAAGAGGATGAGGATTGCTCAAGGGACGAGATCAAGTTAAATATCAAGTGGACGAGTACTCGACTAACAGTAGAATGGTCACAGATGCAAGGCAAAAAAAGGGCTCAAGTTCTGATAATTCCCTGGTCCATGCTTGTGCATTTATGATGTGGTCCGAGCCAACTAGGAGCAAATTTGCCCCATTTGCCTCTTCGATATTGGTCACGATGATGGCTGATGCTTGGTTGGTTGATATGGTTGCTAATTGGTCAAGACTGGTTGAATGTTTGGTTGAGGGTCAGGTTGATGGATACTTGGTTGATGATTGGTCAATGGTTGGGTTGAATGTTTGGTCAAGGTTTGGTCAATGTCTGGTTAATGTTTGGTTGATTGTTTGGTCATTGTCTGATCAATTTTTATTTGGTCGAGGTTGGTTGATGTTTGGTTGAGTGTCTGGCTAGAGTTTGGTTGATGATTGGTTGAGACTTGGTCAAGGTTCAGGATTAAAAGAGTGATTGATATTTGGTCAAGACTGGGTCAAAAAGTTGGTTGAGGCTTGGATGAACGTTGAATTCCCCCAGCGGCTAGGGAGAATGTTTGATAGGTTGGTCAAGGTCAGTTGAGGCTTGGTGGTCAGATTAACTATGTTGATTTTGAATAAGGGGGTTAAAGGCGGCAAAGGGACCATAGTCCGGTGTGGAGATCCTGATTTAGGTGATGAGGTTTGAGAAGCATGGGTCGGTGTTGATGATTTGTCGAAGGGGTGGTCAAGAGGATCCTTGATGAGAAGGGTATCTTTTTTCTAGTGTTGACGAATGGCTACTTTAAGAGCACAACAACACTCAGTGTCATGTCCCAGAGTGTGGTGATAGTGACAAAATTTAGAGTTGTCGAACCAAGATGGCCTTGATCCAAGAGTTGATGAGTGTGAGGAAGATGAAGAGGTCTGAGAGGCAAGAGAGGATGTTGAAGGTTTGTTGATAATGTGGTCAAAAAGAAGGGTGTCTTTCTCCAAGCATTGGTGAATGACAACCTTGAGGGCACAATAATGCTCAGTGTTGTGCCCAGGCGTGCTATGATACACACAAATCTGAGTGTCATCGAACCAGGGTGGTTTTGGTCTAAGAGATTGATATGGTTTAAGAGGTGGGAGATTGATGTGAGAGAACTACAACAATTGCCATAATAGCAAGGCATAAGAACTTGCTAATGGGTCTGTGCGTCTTGTTGCAGTGGGGGTTGATGACTTTGGTTTGAGAGGCGTAAGAGGCATTGGTCGTACCATATTTTTCATGGGTGGTGTATCCACACATGTAAATGGCACTTTGGTGGTGATAGGTGTTGGATGCTTGGGAGGAAATATATGTCTGATGGGTTGAGAGAGCAATGGAGGCAACTTGCCTCTGTGAGGTATGGGAGTGGGAAGCACTCCTAGTAAAGTGGACGAATGCGGGCCCAAAATTGAAGGTAATGATGAAGGTGGGGGAGGAGTCCTCCGGTGTGGTTTAGTGGCCTTCTTTGGTTTGGGTCGAGGGCCACCATTGTGTGAGGCAAGGTTAGATATGGGGCAGATGTCGAGAGGTTTAGTCTCTTTTGGCATGGTGGATGCCTGCGTGGGTTTGGGCTTAGATGTGGATGGAGGTGAGTGAGATGTAGCAATCTCAGGAAAAAGGCAAGAGGAAGCCATGACTGGGTCTTCCTCAGTCAAAATGGGTAAAGAGACTGGGTCTTCTCTTGGTGGAGAATAAATAGGAGAGTGTGGCTCCTCAAGAGGGTAGAGGGCAGGGATGATTGTGCCTTCTATTTGCAGTTAAGGAGTAGGCAAGGTAGGGTCCTCCATTGGTGGGAGGAAGGATGAATGTGGGGCTAATGGCATAGGTATGGTCAAGGTGTCCTACAATATGAGAGAGGTCAATGGAGGACTAACAAGAGAAGAAGGCTCTTTTACCCGTGAAAGAGGTTGGTCAGGGACAAGAGGAGAGACAGTGTTGACGGTGCAAATATTATGGTCTTGGGGGTCATTGGTCATGGTCTAGATATTGCTTTGAAACGGGGGATGGTTAGGAAAGGGATGTTTGAAGATTTTGATATTTTGATTGGGAGGTGCATTCGAGTTATCTAAAACAAGATCCCCCTTGTCGATCATGTCTTGGATGATGTTCTTGAAGGTTCGATAATTGTTGATGTCATGGCCGTGGACGCGATGAAAGTGACAGAAGTCGGCGTCCCTATACCATGTAGGGAGAGCTTTGGAAGGGTCAAATTGAGGTGGTTGGATTGGAGGGAGATTGAGAACCCCCTGTTTGACAAGTTTTTCCAAAATGGAAGCGTATGATTCTCCAAGTGGAGTGTATGAACGCTAGATGTACCGTTGTTGGAATTGTTTTGTGATGCTGTGAGATGTAGAAGGTTGAGATTGGTTAGTTGTTGTTGAGGATGGTGATCTAACAACCACAGTGTTTGCCACTCCTTTGGACTTGAAGTGGGAAGAAGAAGGTTTGGAAGAAGAAGGGTCATCAATTTTTGCATTGGTATTATGCAATTTGACCCTGTCCTCTTCAATGACGTGGAGTTCAAGATTTTGGGCCATGGTGAAGGCCTCATTGAAAGTGTGGAATGTTTGAACCCATAAGGTGGATGAGATGTTCTTGGCACATGCTTGAGAGAAGAGCTCGATGAGCTCAGGTTGAGGTAAGGAGAAGGAGAGCTGGTTGATCAGGCCTCTCCAACGGGTGACAAAATCAATTATAGATTCATCATCAAATTGCCTAATGGAGTAGAGGTCTGAGATTGAGACTTGTTTGGTGATATTGATAGAAAAATGGTTGAGAAATAATTGGGTGAGTTGAGTGAATGAAAAGATAGAATGTCTGGTAAGAGAGCTATACCAGTCAAGGGCAGGGCCAAAAAGTGACATGGGGAACGTGCATAGAAGTAACGCATCATCCTGGGCTAGGAGATAACAAGCATGTCTGAATGCTCGTAGGTGCTGTTGCAGGTCTTCCTTACTCTGGAAATGAGAAAATTTAGGAAGCTCCCACTGGTTGGGGTATGGTCAGATCGGGATGGAGGGATGGATGGGTTCGTTGCAAATTTGGTCATATGAAAGAGCATTGCTTGAACCAGAAATAGAGGTCTCGAGACTAGACATTTTATCCATCAGCATTTTGATGAGATTTGATGACGGATTGGCGGGTGGAGTGCCCCCTAGGTTGTAGGGCACTTGAAAGGTGCTAGAAGGGGCATACGACATAGTCGGTTGCACTTGTAGGGGTGCAACATAGGTATAACTAGTCGTTGGGACAAAAGTGGAGGCCAAGGGTGGTTGGGTTATGAAGGTAGAAGGCATAAGTTGACTAGATACCGCCAAAGGTGGTTGCATGGTGACATTGGCAAAAGGGGAGGTAGACACTCCTGCATTTGTGGGCATAAGAGTGTGTGGAGTCGAGACAATCAAGTTCTGAGATGATGTAGAACTTGGTTGAATTGCGTGTGGTTGAGGGGGTGATGAAACCCCGATGGAGGTTGGTTCAAAAATAGATGGGGAGGTCAAACTTTGTGTATTGGCCATGGTCGGGTTAATGGTTGAGGAAATAGTCTGAGTCATAAAATGCTAGGTAGCGGATGGTGTTGATGTCATTGCCGCTTCACCCAAAAGGTCTTGCGTTTGGTTTCTTGCAAGATAGTGTTGGAGAGCCTTGACGTTGTGGTCAAGGAGTCTCTCAAAGTTGGGGTCCCCTTCGGGGACAATTGAAGGTTGATTGGGAGTTGGTCGGGGAGGAGTTCATTCGATCTTTGAATGAAACTCCATTAAGGGACTGGTTATGGATGGGGAAGGTGAAAGCGGTTGATGCCTCGCATGGTCGACAAGAGCCTTGGTTTGACTGCGAGTCAGAACCATTCAAGGCAAGAAGGTTCAGGTTTCAGAAACTGTGTTTTTTAGTTTCAAAAAACTAGGATGGATGTTGGATAACAAGAAAGACAAGTTTTAAGCTTGCTATTTTGGGAAGAGGATTTAGACAGTGACCGACGTCGGTTGAAAAACTAATGTCGATGGAAAAAGGTGGCCAACGTCGATCAGATGACCGATGCTGGTGAAGAAGGTTGCCGATGTCGGTGGTAAAACTGATGTCGATGACTGTGTTTTCCAAAAACTCAAAAAATTTGAAAGTTTTTGGAAAAAAAGAAGAAAACATCCTCACTAGCTCAAAAAACCAGATAAAGATAGAAAAATAGATGGAGACATGCAGACCCTAAGCGTTAAATTCTAAGAATAAATTATTAGGATCATTTTGGCTTATGCCTTAGAATATGTTGGGGAGATTGGCTTTTGAGATGGGTCCTAGAAGAAGTAGTCTATGGATGGTTTTGGGTTTGTTTAGGCACTCAAGAGTCTGTGTTAGGTTTTGTACTTGGCCTGGTGCTAAGGAGCAAGCTCCCCTCACTTCACAAACCCAGTGATAAGCTGGGCCCGCTTAGCCAAAATATACTTCCCCTATAGATTATCCTCTGCTAGAGAATAGAGTGGGCTTTCCCCTTGGTGATGTAATCCAAGTGGGATTGTTGGGATGGGTAAGGTATCCACTGGGTGATGAAATCCCAGTTGGGCCTTGTCTCAGGTGAGTTTTTATGTTTTATTTGTGCAAGTGATTTGGTTGTGTAACATAAAGTGGACTACGATTAATTTATGATGTGGTTATTAATTACTAGATGTGGACTAAGTATGCAATCAAGAAGAAATGAGATGCAATGTGTTTTAAGCCAAAGTCAAAATGTGAGTTCGAATGAAAACAAGTTGCGAAAGGGTTGAAGAGTATGACTTTTGACTAGTCTAAGATGCAAGAAAAGAAAGAAGAGTTATTTTTAATCCTACTTATGATGTCTTTTGGAAGAGACAGAAGAAAGAGGTGAAAAGGAGAAACCTAATGCACCTATATGAAAAGAAATGAAAAGAACCCAAGGAAGACCCTGGAGTCTCACTGGGCATGCCAGAATGTTTCTATACGTTTTTTGCTTTCACATTCAAAGAGAGAATAAGAAACTAAAAGAAATGGTCAAGGTTACATGTTACCTGGATGAAGTCTATGCACCATTATCCAGATGTTGTGAGAACTCCTCTTTGGTTTTAGAGGATGACACCTGTAGAAGAAAGAGACTAAGACAAAGAAGGCATTAGATGGATAGATGGTGGGTTGCCAAGCAAAATCTTGATCCTGGAAGTACAAAGACTTCCTTGAGGGATGTCGACCCACTGATTGATAAATAATGTCTGATAGAAAGTAGAATGATAAAATACTGAAATGATAAAAGACTAAAAAGAAGTGGAAACAAATGCTTACCTAAATGTTACTGTCGGTCTGGTCACAGTCACCGACGTCGGTTAGGCTACCGATGTCGGTTGGTCAAGTCTGTCGACATCGGTTATGCTGTCGACGTCGGTTTGGTCAGTGACCGGCGTCAGTCAGGGCAGTAATTTGTGGATGAGGTCTGGTCCAGTTTTTGGACTGGGGACAGGTCTGAGAAAGGGTCTGGGTTTGAATAAGGGTCTGAAAGTCTGTTTGAAGGTCTGAAAGTCTGTGTAGAGTTGCAAGGCAGTCAAATGGATAGAATGTTAAGAAGGAATAGAAGGGCAAAGGAAGCCTTTCAGCCTCTCTGGGAAGAGCAGGTTGGGTCTGGGCTAACAGAGCTTGCAAATGGGTAGAAGGCTGAATGACAGATGAATTAAAAGAAGTACTAAAATGAAAACAGTAGCAAATACTTACCTGTGACTACCAAAGGAGTGTTGGAGGACTGTAGCTGATGTTGATGTACCTATTGTTGATGTAGAAGACTGATGCAGAGTCCCTACAGTTGTTGTAGCTGGTGCAGAAGCCCTGTGAGAGAGAGAGTGAGAGGTCTAGTGGATTGAGAGGGTCGAAGGAGCCGATTGAAGATTGAAAAGCCGATCGAAAGAGCTAAATTGAAGATTGGAAAACGAGATTGAAGATTGGAAAATTGGGAATCGCCTTTGGGCTAGTCTTAAGCAACCGATGTCGGCGATCCCGCTGGTGTTGGCTGACAAGTAACTGACGTTGGCAGTTAGAAGAATGGCAAAAAGGCTAAAATTAGCCTTTTGCCTATTCTTCCAACTGCCTGGGTCAAGTGGTCATGCAAAAATGGTCGAAGGTGGATAAATAAATGTGAGGATTAGTGGAGGGGAAGTTGGAATAGGTCAGAGGATGATAAATGAGGGGATCCAAGGGCAAAGAATCTAAAGAGAGGAGAGGTGGCATGGGTGAGGTGGCAAGGGGAGAGAAAGAAAAGAATTATTAGTTTAAAATGAGTGATTATTTTAAATTAATAAGACATAGGTTAGGTTAGGGATGAAAATGGACGAAGGGGACCAAGGGGGAAGAGGATGAGGAGGATGACCAAGGGAGTAGACACGATTTCGGTGTCTACAATTTTATCAATAAATCCCATTCTACACAATATAAAGATATTTGATAATTGATAATATTCCAATCTTACGTAGAATGGGCATGTGTCTATTATGAACAAGATAAGAAACATATAAACATGCACATTATAACCAATATTTAATCAATTTCATTAATAATATTTTACACAAGATAAAGATAAATAACATTATTAATTAATCCCATTATACATAAGATATAGATATTTGAAGTTGATAATAGTCATATCTTGTGTATAATGGGCACATGCCCATTATGAGCAAGATAAAGAATAATATGAATCATATTCTAGCCACCCTTGGTCTATTGATACCTGATTTGCATAGGGATGGATCATTTTATGCCAAAACCAATTGAGTATAGTGCTTGAAATCACATTCATAATGATGTGTCCACCCATGAACATGTATGCTAAGACCATTGACGTTACTTGCACTTTTTGATTCATTCAATTAGGCCTAACAATTATCTTCATAGGTCATGAGTTGGTGTTATTCCTATAGGAGGTCTATTGTGTTGGTTTTCAATGTGAAAATGTGTGTTCAAGGTCATGTTAAAATTATTAGGTCCCATTTCATTTCTAAAAGCATTCAATTTGATCCCCAATGAATTATCTTGTTGGAAGGTCTAATAAGTCATTCTAAGGTCATGATTGCCTAATGAAGCCTATTGTATAGATAAAGATATGAAATTTGTTTCAAGGGTAATATCCATCAAAATAGTCCAAATTCATTTTTGAACACCTTATTAGTATTGTAGAGGTATATCCCATTATGTAGAATGTAAAATGAAGCAAAAATGGTTTTAACAACACTCAAAAGGTCATGAATAAAGCAAAAAAGGTCCTAAAAGTTGCTTATGAGTCCATAAAGGGGTTAAAAGTGATCTTAAGTTACTCATTGAAATCATTCTCGAGGGGATTAAAATTTACATAAGGTCTCATAAAATCATTTTGGTGTTCGAGGCTCTTCACCAACTCTCTAATCCATATAAATGGTTAAAGAATGCATTGAATTCAATTATTTCCCTCCATTTTGGTCCTTAGTGGCATTAAATTCTCTCAATGTCAGGAGAGTGTATCAGACCATGACCAAAACATTATACACCTTTAATCATGTTCATGGCAATTTTCATTATTCTAGGAGTGTTTTTGTAGGCCTACTAAAGAAATACTCAAGGCCAAATCACCAAAGTCAAGGATTCCTCATGATTTCAAACCCATTTAAGGCCTAAAGCTTAAAAATATGAAGTTGTAATCATTTTTTTAGGTTTTCTAACATTAAAATGGATAAAACATCATGTCTCAAGGAAGTCAAATCCTCTAAACCAGGTTACAATTCCTTCAATAAAAAAGGCTCATTCAAGACCCAAGGGTTAGCTTGAGTGGGTATGATCAATGAATTCCATTTCCTAGGTCTCAAATTCAATTCATGTCGAGCACCCTATGATGCATCAAGGCTTAGTGGTAGATGCACACCTACTTTCTAAAGTGACCATGGGGATAACTTGAGGTATGGGTCAAACTTCTCCATGTGTTCCATGTGGATCACAACAGGGTGATTCAGTTGTGGATCATTTGCCAAATATTATAGACCCAAGCCCATGCCCATTAAGCTTTAGATGTAGATTAAATTTTGAAATGAAGATATGTGGGTGAGTTGGTAAAGTGATTTGGTTATTTCAAGCACCACCCAAGTTCAAATCTTAGTTTGGTATTGGAGGTTAGATGTGGTTGATCGTTAAGTATTCATGGGCTGGTTGTGGAGGATCATTAGTATTTTTGGGATGATAGTGGCTGATCATTGGTATTATTGGGCTAGTTATAGCTGATCATTAGTATTCTTGGGTCAGTTATGGCCATTAATTGTATTCTCAGGCTAGTTGTGGCCATTCATTAGTATTCTCTTAAGGATTTGGGCCCCTGATTGTGTCTTAGATCAGTTGGATCTCTAGTCAAAAGTGAATGGGATAGGGACCCCTGAATCTTGAGCACTGATCTAAAAAAAGTCTCATTCATGAAATAAATAATAGGTTGTAAGGAAGATCATAAGGAAGCAAGCCTTGAAACAAAAAATGTAGGTACGGGCTTGTATGCACATGATTGAAATAGGTGTAGAAGTTATATACATGAAACAAAGATCCAAAACTCTTATTCAAACATTTAAAAGGTGTATTAAATGTTATTAATGTCTTAGTAGGTAGAAAAAGTCATAAAAGCTCTCAGACATGAAGGATGCCAAGAAGTTACAAGTTTTTAATAAGTCTTCCTTTGAGTTGCAAAATCTACCATTGGTCTTCAAACACATGGTGGAGTTAAAATGGGGCCCCATCATCATATTTAGGCTCTCAAACACCTTCAAATAAGACGATAATGCTCACAATCCTCCAAACAAACCATAATTGGTTTAAAACCCTATTTACAAGCACCTATAGGAAATTTTAATGGATGAGCTATTTTTTTTTATAGATTTTCATGGTTTATTAAAGAAATTGGATGACATTGGGGAGTTTTAGATGGAACATCTACATGTGTTTATAAGTACTGAGAGTAATATAGGGCTATGAATAATCATTAACAAGCCCTAAATTTACTTGTAAGTGACCTCAGACACACATTCAAGGGTTTATATGCACTCCTCCTTTTTCATGGCTAGAATCAAGTAATAGATAAATCTAATAGGCTTGTGAGGCACCACCCTAAGTCATCAAATCAGATCAAGAATCTTAGAGTCATATGTATCTACCAATAATGTTACAAGAAGTCTTAAACCTTACCTACACCCTAAAAACCTATAAGTACACCTTTTGGATGTTTTGATGCTATAAAGGCATAATAATGGACATATACATATCTTCAAAACCTTTCAAGGCTCTTAAGAGATGTGTTATGATAGTATGGCAGTGTTCATGGCCTTCAAATCATTCAAAAGTGTGTGTAAGCCTAGATATGTCTCTAATGGATTTAATGTTACATAACTCAATCAAATCTATCTACAACACTTCCTTAAGATTCAAAAGGGTATTAACCTATGAAATTAGAGTCTCAATCCTCATACAATCACTTATAGATCTTTAGTACCAAGCATGAAAAGTTATAGGCACTAATAAAGTTTTCTTATTTGATCAAGATTGAAATCTATTCTCAAATCATTTCAAGGGACCTACAAGTCAAGGCTCAATGTTCCTAAATAAGTTTTAAAAAAAGGAGAACATGATATATAGGTTTCATAACCTTTCTTGCCTTCAAAAAGGTTATAAGGTGATTTTTCAAAGGGACCCAAACTACTACACACAAGAAGACTAGTTTTTAGGCCTATGCAAAAAGAGAGATAACAGTTTTGGGTTTCAAAATTTGCAATGGTTCTCAATACCCTCTAGAGAATTTTATAGCTTATAACAGTGTCTTTAATTGTGAGGGATGTGTGGAGGTTTCATGGATTCAAATTTGAATATTTTAAGTATGTGTATAGCATGTCAACGTTTTAGACAACTTTCAATGTCCTTAAAAGTCCCTACAATCTTGTAGGTTTGACAATGAGAAATCACAAGTTTAAAAAGGTATTTCAACATGTTATGATTGCATTACAAGATAAAATCAAGTATAAATGACCTAAAAGACTATCTTACAACAAAAAAACATAGGTTTCATGGATTCAAGATCTTTGTAAGAAGATTATAGGCTTGTAAACTATGAGTTATGCCCATCAAGGTCATGTCAAGCCTAGAATGTTGTTGAGCTAAGTTGAAGAAGGTAAGAACTAGTTCTTGAAGTATAGGAATGTTCATTATTGTCCTAATATGTTCACAATATTTTAATATTCTCTTCAAGGTCCCAAACATATTGAAAATTCATGTAAGCCTATTAGTATAATGTCAAGACATTTAGTATGGTCATACAAGTCTATAAACCTTCCCAAAAAGTCCCATAGGAATATAGGTTTTGAGACAAGTTAAAAACACCATTTAAAGCACTCTCCAAGACTCCTATAGGTATGCAAAATACTTATAGGGTATTTGGTGAATATCTTATATCTTTTCATGGTAAGAATGGTGAATACCCAGTTCAAAGGATGCATCCATAACCCTGCATCACATTATGGCCTCAAGAACTAAAGAAGTTACAGGGAAAGTCTTCATATAAGTTTTAATCATGGTCTCAAGCATGTCATAGACATGATCTTCATGGTAAACAATAAGGATATATTAAATTTTGTGTGGAGTAAGGAACATGTTTTGAAGGTCCTTATGAGTCTTCAAGAATACCTATAACTCTTCATGATATTGTCATAGGTTCTTAGTCCTTTTAGGTAACCAACCAATTTGAGAGATATCTAAGATATTAAAATAACTATTATAATAATCTATACCTTCCTACAATATTAAAAACACCTTCAAACATCATATAAGATAATCTACAAGTTACAAAGTGGGATAGTGGAGATTTTAAGCTCCTTAATAACTATTGTAGGACTGCCAATGTAGGGTTTAAGGTTGTAACATCAAGATTATAGGTCCACAAGCTTATTGGAAACCTTTATGGTAATCAAGGTTACAAGGAAAGTTGAGGAAATTTTCAAGAGTTTTAGGCATAATAAACAAGCTTTTCCAAGCAAAATCAAGTCTACAATCCTACCCCATAAGTTTCATGACTAACCAAAGAATGAATGTAAGATTGATGATGTGAATACAGTTGGAAGTGGTGAAGTTGTAAGGTTTCATACTTATGAAGTCTTGTCACCAAGGTTATAATGATTCTAAACATGACTAATAATATTTATGAATGACTTCAAGCTTCCAAAGCTCACCTACAAGTCTTTCATAATGAGAGTTCAAACATCTTAAGAGTTGCAAGCCTAGAAAAATTGACTAGGAGCTCCATGAAATGTCAAGATATTTTAGTAGGTTGTAGGTCTTGAATAATGCCTCTATGGTGTTCAAGAAGGAGCAATGAGCTCTTGAGTTTAAAAAGTATAACTAAAATACTTCAAGGTATGTTTAAAGATAACAAAGTTTATCATGAGTAGTTTATAAGGTTTCAAAATTTAAATTGAGTTCCCATGAGTCCATAAGCTTGAATACAAGCCAATGAGCATATTATATAGGTTCATGACTAGGTTAAAGGTCTTCTTGGGAGAATTTAAACTAATCTACAATCCCATTATGAATGCTTAAAGTTAAATACCTAGGAAATAAAATTAAATGGATTTCAAGGTCTCTTTGTGAAATTAGAAGACCACATGATGTTAGTAGAGGTTCCTAGAAAATTCCACTACATGCTAATTATAGGGATAACTTGTATAGTTAATAACAAAAAGGAACAACTATCATTAATTTAGATTGAATGATGCCATTAAAGACTAAATTGAGCTCATTATATGAAGACATACATATTTAATATACATATAATAATCAACCTAAACTATGTGAATAATAGAATAAAACATACATGATATTGCACACATATCATAAGTAAAAAGATATATAGGAAAACTATACAAAACATTGTATTAATCTCTATCAGATATAGAACTATTCTCAATTACAACTGGGTTCTATTCATAAGATTTTAAAAAGCACCATATTTTCATCTTCCAACCTTTTACTATGGCAAAAAGAAAGGAGTCTTTGCATTTTAAGATCATCTACTATTCTATCAAAGGTTGAATACATACAAAATACAAAATAGATCAATTTGCATATGTGTTTATCAACTATACTCTATTATTTTAATAAGCCCTATTATTCATCCAACACTTTACCATTCCAAAATATATTGTCTCATCCCAAGACAGGTCATAACAAAATACTTTGATCCAAATATGAAGGAATAAACCAAAAACAAGAGTCATAGTTATCATTTCAGGAGTTATTTACCAAATTTCACCCTTTACACACTATTAGCGACCCTTTCAAGTTTTAAAATAAGTAACATACTATCCTACCACCCTTTTAGGTTTTCAATAAACTAGTATATCTAGTTTGGCATCATTTATAGGTTTTTAACCATCCTGTCCCCACTCCTAATGTTTAAGTCCATCCTATAATTTTTTTGAAAAAGTTGTGAAAACTAAAAAACTATAGTTTGTAGTACCTATTGTGTGGGTGGTGGCATGATTTGAAGTGGATGTACAATAGGTTGTTGTGATGTTGATTCTTCTTGTTTTGTGGATGAATCACTTGACTACATAGAATATGATGGTGGGATTTGTTATTGTTGGGTGTCTAATTTTGGCCTCACATTTATCTTATTTTTATATAGGATTTGTTAGAGTTAATATGGTGGAATGAATTGAGGCTCATCCACAAGTTAAATAATGGAATGATCAATCTATGAAATATATTTCTTAAGCATATTCCTATCCATTAACACTTCCTACACCATATTAAGTTTTATGCACAACACGACCAAGATTATCATCAATTTCTACACATTTCCATCTTATATGATAGTAACAAGTGTTTTAGCATTGGATAACTTGATATGGATATCCATAACCAAATATCCAATTGAACTGCATGCCTTTGAACTTGTAGCAAACAATTTTAGTATGTAGAGTCTCACTATACTAGGCATACATTTTTTACATGGTAACATCCCTTGAATCTAGTAATTGATTGAGGGAATTGTTCATCAGATCAGAAGTAATCATTTGGTCATCTATTACAATGTTGGCTTTGTTTTTTATTGTGAACTCTAGTTGAGTGGTATCTAATGAATTGTTAAGGTGTTTCCTCCAATTTGGAATCCCTTATGCTATCTATTTTACTTGTTATGCAGTGATATCTAAAACTTATTCATATTAATCAATTAGTTTATAAATTTACTCTATCTTTGATTTGATATTTTACCCCTATGCTCTCAGTGCTTACATTTTTTGCATAGGCATCTAGTCCTTCATAACTTGATTCAGTAAAGTTGTGAGTTGTGTTTCCTTAGACATCACTTGGTCAACTAGGACTTATGTAACCAATTTGGGGAAACTATAATTAATTATCTAACAAGCATTTAAAATCTATTAGATCAATTATGTATTAGAGCTTCATAATTAGAAGACTTATTATTTTAAGGCCAAAGCCTTTTGTGAAATTGACTCTTGAAATGCAATTGCACCTTCAATGTGATTGGTTAACGGTAACTGGGTAACATCTAGAGATGTTTCAAACATAGTGGTATCAAGTGCCATGGATGTGGTTGGAAGAATTGCAATATTTGGTGTGAATTAGGCCAAAGGAAGAGAAAATGTGGTGCATCAAGTGGATGATGTGGGAACATCCCATAACCATTGGGTAGTGATTTGAGGTTTTAGCTACAAAGCCTCATCATGTGTACCTACTTGTGACCAATTTGTGCTCTTTTACATGCTCTACTTCTTGGATTTAACCTCATTTTATTTTTTAACTTGAGATTACACTTTATTCTTAGCCTTAGTGTATAACTCAGCTTGCATTTTGGCTTATGCCTTAGCTTCAGCTTCAATTTTGGCTTTGGCTTCTGCCTCAACCTTAGCTCTAGATTTTACATCTACCTTAGCCTTATACTCAACTTCAAATTTGGCTTTGTCCTTAGCTAGTTGTTCTTTGGTTTTGTACTTGGATTTTTAATCTTTAATGTGTTGTTTTTCTTTGGCCTTTTGCTCCTCTTGATCTTATGATTATGTTGGTATTTAGTCCTATTTTTATTATGTAGCCTACACTTCTTTCTATTTTTTCACTATCTCTTCTTGCTCATTTTTATTTGCCTCCACTTATTTGACTCATTTCTTACGAGCCTCTACTTCCTCAACTTACTTTTGTGTAGCATATACTTCTCTAGCTTGCTTCTTTGTAGTGTCTAGTTCTTTGGCTTACTACTTTGCAACCTCTACTTATTTGGCTTATTTTTGGTGTGCCTCCTATGTAACTTGTTTGCTTTGATATTCTTGCATAATTGTCTACTATTTACATTTTTATTCTCACTGTTGACTTTCTCTTTATATATTTCTTATTTCTACTTATTTCTTCCTTTTATTGTTTTTGTTCAGCCTTCCTTTGATCCTCCTCCATATCCTCTAGATCATGCATAACTTCTATTTATGGCTATGTTTATGGTAAGTTGGTCTCTTCTAGTTATTTCATAGGAGTTTGTGAGTCTAGTATTATCATTAATTACAAATCTTTTTAAATAGAGGATTCAACCATAATACTCTTCCTAGTAGTTATATTATTTCCAAATGTAGGAGGGGGAATTAGGTCTTTATTTTTTTTCTTTGTAACTTGGCCTTGAGTTAATGGATATGATTCTAGCACTTGATATGTTCCCCTCTCTTCTACTTGTTCTCCAAAAGATACCATTCTCTTTTTTATTATTTAGTATGGCCTTATTGAAGGATGAGTCCTTGGTTTGTGGAATAATGGTGGATGTTGAATCTCTTATGTAGGTTTTTATTCTTGGTGTGCAATATAAGATCCCATAGTTGAATATTTATGGAATATTTTAGCCTTCAAATTTTGTCGAGCTTCTTCCTCTCTTACAGTGTCAATACTAATAGAGGGGGAGGTTGAGTGATGTCAACCCAAAGGTCCTACCTTAACTAATTACAAACTTGGTAGGTGTGCACTACATTCTAGAATAAGAATTCCTTTTATTCTTCATCCTCATAATGATTTTCACCAACATCTTCTAGTATTGACTTTAAAACCTCCTGTTCTTTGACTCTCAATACTCACATGCTATCTTTGGAATATTTGGATTTTCCAACTAGGACTTTGCTAGTTGAGTTATATTCTTTCATGGTGGTGAGTCCCTATGTGTTGGTTCCTTCATGTTGCCTTTGTCATGCTATGATGGAGTCATTGAGGGTTGTGGTGGTGCTTATGGTGACATTTGTAGTTGTTCTTGTAGTTGTTTTGTCATGGTTTATTTTCCATTAGGAGTCATGAAATTGAGAAGTTGCACCTTCCTTCCATTTAGATATTTTTTACTCAAAAATTCTACTTGTGTATCCAGTATTTTAATGAAGAATGTCATTATGGTTGTAGTTGGTGTTTGTAATTCATGTAGTTTGATCTACATGCCATTGTATAGATTTTTAGTTGATGCATGTTGTCTAAAATATTGCATGACATCTTAGGGTATTCTACGGTATGACCTAATCAAGGCTAGATCCTCAACCCACCACACATTGAACCACACCAATTCTCATAGTATTACCACTTTTTAGTCCATGAAATGTTTACAAATGTGGTAGTAGGCCTAAAAATTATAGTTGGGTGAACTAGTCCTTTCAGAAATTTTTGTTGCATGAAGAAAAGAAGTAATACCAAGAATTGATATTGGAATGCTTGAGAGGTTCCTGTGAGTATCTTATCAATGTTGGTAGTTAACTATGAGGGCAAAAACTCAAGCCAATTAAAGTCTTCATGTAGGCATATCATGTGATAAATAAAGTCTATAACCATTTTATTTATTACCAAAACCTTTTTGTAATGCATTTAACTATAATGCACACTAAAGAATCATCTAGTGAATCAATTAGTATTAATTTACCTACCCTTGTCATATACTTATCCCTAGTATCTAAATGAATTAGTGGAGTGATATAATTATAGTGGATAAGGGATTTTTTATGAGTTGGGAGGAGTATTGCTCATGCCATAGTCTCTGATCATTGATTTATATTGTGACATCCTAGGAAAAATGAATAGCCCATTCATAATACCTACTCAAAAGAGTGAAAATTACCTCATCTAGTTGTCCAAATATAGGTAGTTTTATTAATTTTTTTGCATCTAATCTTTGCATGGGATGTTACAGAGCTAGGGATCCTTCATGTACTACTTCTTGTGGATCCTACTCAAACAAAGTGGATTCAGTTGCATTAATGAATTCAAATGGGTATGGATCCTGGTATTTGATTTATCATAGCCCTAGGTTAATCCCCATTTATGTTTTTGTGCATTCAAGAGTGAAATTAATATTTGAGATCTCTCCATGGTTGATGTGGTAGCCTTGGTTTAATACTTAATTTGATTATTTTGTATATGGTATGAAATTTATGCGTAAGAATATGTTTTGAAAGAAGATCACAAAATTCACTTGTTGAAAAAAGTATATAATGTCTGTGTGTTATCCATGCCATTCATCTATCTAGCTGAATAGTTTAAATGTGCTAACTAGTTTCACACAATTTTTCCTCCAAAATTATTTTCACCTCAATTTTATTTGATATGGCAATGAAACTTTTGCATCTAGAATCTTTAATTCCTTCATAAATAGTTATATCATATGATGAGATGTCCTTTCATTCATCTTAATTATTTTATGACCCGACCTATCATTATGCCACACAATTTGATTTGGGAAAGATGTAATCTACTTAAATTCCTTATCATTAACAGTCTTAAATGACTATTATACACACTTTCACCATACCTATATTATCATCACCATCTTCCTAGACTTATATGATGACCACAATGTAATTGTTTTTAACTATCTTCAGGCTATCTATATGACTCGATTGTAGTTTGTAATGCTCAGTCTTCTAGCTATGTTTTGATGTGTTACAATCCAAGGATCACACTTTAAAAACACTTTAATCCTAATAAAATTAAAAAAAACACAAAACAATATTAAACAAAAATTGTAATCTACATGGTGCTACTTAACACCCTATCTTTTTAGTAGCAATAATTATAGAGACTAATGATGATAATGTTTAAGCCTAAAACCATTAACACATCCTAGTAATATGGTTCCCTATAGATATTTTAACATAATGGTATTATTATCACTTTTAGTTTCACACTTTGAGAAGATATTTCAAGTCTCCTCACTCAATTGACACAATTGGAACTCTCTAAGGCTATGGGTGGTTTATGACTAAAGAGAACCTCTAGTGAGGGTCAGCTCCCTTGATGCTGCACCTATATTATCACTACACCTACTCAAATTGCAATGAAAAGGGAAAGAAAAAGTTAAAAAAAAAACATAAAAAAGGGCAATGCACCTAATTATAGGTATCCTCCTCTTGTCTATGAGTTTTTAACAAATCTAGGACAAGGTTGAATATAATCACACAACTTCAAATAGTTCTTTAGCATAAGTATTTCAATATGGAGGTTTTAGTTGGCACATAAACTAAGAAGAATAATCAAGAGGCATAAAATGAGATACTAATAAAGGTTTTCCATACTTCAAATTTTAATAATCACTTGATACACACCATATGACCTGAAATAAGATAAATTGATCACAAAGAGGCAAGAATTAAGAGGACAAATTCAAGGATATTGAACATCAACACTAACATTCATCAAGAATTCACCATGAAAACACTAAAATGTGAGACTAAACAAGAAAAATTAGTTTTTATTCACTTAAAAATAAAAAATAAGTATTAATTTTAGTAGTGATTCACCATGCTAACATGGAGGATCCTTTACAATGTCCTTTTAAAGAGTATATATAGAATAATGGAGAGGAGAGAGAGAGAGAGTGGGTAGACATGTGGGAAGCCTATTATGACTACAATATATCATGAAATGAGTTAAAATTCCAATATAAGGTGAAAAAATAATCATATCATTCATCTTCAACATGTGTTATCTTGGCTTGATATTTTACTCATGAGAGGTGGCAAACAAGTGGCTCTTCAATTCATATGACTCATCCCTTTTCTCTTGAAAATTCCCTTTCTTGATTGAGGAGTTATAAGTTACTATATTGAAACATAGATTATTTCATCTCCTTGAAATATTTATACGCCATTCTTGGCTATTAAAATTCAACTTTCATATTGGTGATAATGATACTTAAATCCTAAACTTCTTCACACTGTGATCCTATCTTTAGAACATGCAATTTCATGTCCAAGCTTGTTTGATCCAAAGGAATGCAATGAAGACAAGTCCATGTCTTCTTCCAAGGTATAGTATTTTATTAAAGACTACCAAAAAAACCTTTTCACATCATAGATTTATTGTATAAGGTCATTTAATATATGCCCAATCTTATATACCATCTTCAAATGAGTCTTCACTGCTTACTAATAAGAGGTTTGGAGATGGATGTGACTATTCATGCTATAGAATCTCCATATAAACTTGAGAACTATATTGAGACCTTGTCCATGTTCCATGATTTAAACACTGAGGTTTCAGATGTTTTAAGTCTTTTAGGAGTCTTTAAGATCATGTTCAACTCATGGAAATATTTGAAATTTGATATAGTCCTACATGCTTCCTTGGATGTTCTCAACAACATGAAGTTGGTAGATTTCTTAGGAATTAACATCTCAAAACTACCTATATTCATTATAATGGGATTGTAAATAACCTATAGAGTCTTATAAGGATGCCATTTATATGTCTATAGGGGTGTCATAGGGTTTCTTATTGCCATTCATTACCTTAATAAGGTCTGTCACTTCATCCTCTCAATGCAAACAAGGAAAGCCTTCATCTTGGCTTGGTTTAGTTACTTGAAACATGTATTATCACCATAAAATTATATTGAATGGATTTTTGAGTGCCATTATACCTCTAACTAGGCCTATAATGTCTCTTCAATTTGTTGATAAGCTTCCACACAACCAAAAAACATGAAAATAGGCCTAAAAATTATAGTTTTAGACCATATTCTTATGATTTTACTCCACATGTGCCAATATTATGGATCCAAAATGTGATTATGAGGATTTAAAATTTCATAAATTTGTTGTCAATGTATTTCATGTAAATTGGATTCAATTTGGAGACACACACAGTTATCGATCTCTTTGATTGCACAAAAGACAGTTTTAGGTCTCCAATCTTCTTTAAAATTATTCATAGAATTTATGACCTTAATGGATTAAAAAATTCCATGAGATTTTATTTCATAGGAATTATAAAAATCCCCTAATGTAATTTTTTCCCATGCATATGATTAGCCAACTTCTCACGTGAGAAAAATCACCTTCTCAAGCTTGTAAGCCTGTAGATGTCTATTCGAGATAACTGTCTTGAGAAAAAATCATTTTTCATGATTTTTTTTGTTTTAAATGATTATTATAGGATTTAAACATGCCCCATGAATTATTTATATGTTTTTAAAAATCATTTTACTCCCCTAATGGCCTTAATCCTTACTTTATCCATGACTAGGGTTTCTTAATAGTTTAGGGTTTTTGACCCTAATTACCTTATTTTGATGTTTTATATTTATTAAAAAGAACAATTTATAAACCTTATTAAATGTATTTAACATATTTAATATCCTTCCAAGCCATATTTTCAACACAAAAATTTCACTCTCTTTACATTTCATGTGTGTAGGCCTGTAGGTGTGCATTCTAGGGTTAAAACCTATTATAAACCTGCTATAGAATTGGAATCCCCTTCTTATTATGATCTAAAATGATCTTGTAAATAATTTTAATTAAATTTATCTTGTTTTAGGACCTTTCCCAATGATAAAATACACAATTTTTTTCCAAGACCCTTTGATTTCAAACATACAGACTTACACAATCCACTTGATATGCATAACTACATTATTCTTTTTATCATTTATGTTCTTTATATGATTGGAATAGGTTTGAGGTTAGATGTATTAGGGTAATAATATAAATATTGTATTTTATATCTCATTTTTGGATATAATTCTATTACTTATTTCTTCAACACTTAAAACCATGTCCAATAACACTAGACTAATGGCCTTTATAGCCTACCACCTCTAACTTCTTATCAAGGATGATCATGAATTGTTTTACCACTTGTTGTATATTATCTATGTGTCCCATAAAATTACCCTATGAGTGTTTAAAAACTCTATCTCAGATGAATTACTCTTTGAGACATCAAATGTGTTTGCTTATAAGACCGCCCCTCTTCATCTAGGCATGTGTGCTTGAATTAATACCAAAAAGAAAATTAGAATATGAGTTCAATATTAGGAAACACGGAATGGGTGTGAATGGTTATTATAAATTAATATAATTTTTCTTATCCTATTCATAATCCCAAAAAATTCTCAACATCGTCAAACAACTCCAAAAGTTGCACTCTCTCAATATTTATGGAGTTGTACCTTCAAATTTTACTCATTCATGCATTGATTGCTTGATTGGAATAGGTTTTGGAGGGATAATTGGATTTTTTAGGTATTTTAAATTTTTTACACTCTAAATTCATCTATATTCATTCTTGTAATAATTCACAACCCCGAATAACCTTATCTGTCATGTCCAATGAATAAAACATTGAAATTTCTTGCTATTATAACCATGACCACTAGGAGTTTGTATTAATTTTGATGTTTCAGGGACCATTGAAACTCTAAGAGATTATTTTAAACTTTTACCATTCACTAATTAAGCAATTAAATTTCATTTTAAGATAAAACCATGACACTAAGGTTTAACAGGGTTTAAGAGGCATCTAACTTGTTAACAATGGATCATAAAGTTATGCCCCCTAATCCCAAAAATATTGCCATTGATTTGAAGGGTAGAGGGGTACTCAACATACCATAAGATAATTTTCCTTAATACCTCTGCTCCTTAATGAAACAACTTCATAAAAATGGCTCTTCTTCTCTTCCCAATGACCTAATGGAGATCTTGAATACCTTTTTGCCTTTCCTAGGGCTATGATTTTTGTATCTACATGGTTTTCAGTTTGAGGAGGCTGGAATAGGTTATGGAGAGATTATATGATCATGATTATCTTTAAAACCTTATCAATCAAGCTTTCTAATCAAGATTTAGACTATATATTCAATTTTAGACTTGTCTTCATACAAAAAACTTGCTTATTTGCCAGGATACCATGCTAAAGTTGTGAACTAGATGCCAATGGAGTTATTCTTGGATTTTATGGTGATAGTGTAATTTAAAAAAAAAATTATCTCAATTTTCCTGACATTTATTACATCATACTATGTTTGGATGTTATAAAAATGAACAAAACAATTTTCAAAGTGAATGTATGTTGGAAAAAAACATTTTGACACTTTGACCAAGTGTATGGGCATAATGAAGTATAATATGACCTTCATCAAGTGTCACATGACCCATAAATACCTCTTTGACCTCTATGCATGGTTTATACTCTTATAACTTGATATTTCTCAAGGGGGTTACATTACAAGATTGCAAAAAGAAATAAAAACAAGACATGTGAAACTTTAAACTCTCTAAAATTACATTAAACTCCTCAAAATGATTGTGAAGACAAAAAAAATCTATCTCACTAGCTTTGATTTTAGGTCTACTTATTCATTATGGAGGACCATTTTATCTTGGAAGATCACCACCTCATAGTTTTCACCATGTGTCACTTATAACTTAACTTTTGCAAAACAACCTTAATATCTCCAAAGTTACTTTAAACTTTGAGAAACTATTTTTAAAAGACTTTATAAATGATTGTCACAAGACTAATTAGACAAGACACATGTCATAGACCTCAAAATCCTAATATAACTTTGGTTATACCTTGAGATGACATGAAATACCTAACCATGACATTAAGACATGACTCTCAACAAAATCATTTATAAGGTTAGATGACTCAGGCACCTCATTTTGAACATACCTTGCTCAAGGGTGGTTGATTAACTAACAAGTAACCTATCATGAGACTTCATGAATAATGTATGTCCCTTCTATGTAATGTGTATTTTTTATGGGAATGCCTTAAACCTGTTATCATATATCAATACTATTTGTTCTTGATGAAATTACTTAGATCTCAAGTTATGATCATGCCATGCCTTTTGGCTTAACTTATGGATCTCTTACATCCAATACACTCTTTTTCTACTTTATTACATTATAACCAAGTCCATTAATCTCTAATTTCTGTAATCTTGGTCACTTAGCATCACAACCATTTCAATGTGTAAATTCTAAACAATGTACTCCATAGGCATTACTACCTTAATACCATAGACAAGATGGAAGGGAGTGAAACCTATGGCATGTTTATAATTTGTTATATATGCCCAAATAATCATAGGAATGTGATCCTCTCAATCATCCATTTGTACATTACATATTTTCATTAACATTTTACCAAAACTTTGTTTGACACTTAAGCTTGTCCATTTACTTGAGGGTGATAAGTCATGCTATTGTGATGTGAAATCATAAACTCCTCAGTGAGAGTCTTGATAGTGCTATTGAGTAAATGAGTTCATCTATTTCTAACCAACCCAATTGGGCATCTAAATCTTGTAATAATGTTTTCTATAATAATTTGGTAGCATCCTTTGCACTATAACTTGGGTTTGTAACATCTTCCACCCATTCGGTGAAGTAATCTATTGTAGTAATAATGTAAAAAACATGATTTCATTTATTGGGGGGACTTATAGGTCTGAAAAAATAAATTACCCATCATTAAAATGGGTTTTTTATGAACATTAGAACCAAAGACATCTCATTTATTTAGCTTTCCCATTTACTAACACACATCACAATTCTTGACTACCTTGTGAACGTCCTAAAATAAAGTTAACCACGAAAAACCACTCTATAATATTTTTCTTGTAGTGGCTGAACTTGTGAAGTGACCCCTATAATTCCTTGACGTTATTATTTAATAATATTTGGTCATTTTTTCTCTAATTATACTATGAAAAACACATCACCTTTCCAAATCTTATACAAATATCCATTGATGAGACTATTATTACTTAGATTTGCACCCTTTGAGGAGATGTCTCAGATCTCCTCACCCAAGTGGAAGAATTGAAACACCTCTAGGCTATGGGTAGCCTAAGAATGAGTTGAAACTCTAGATATGGCTATCTCCCTTGATGTACCACTTTTAGATCACTATTAAACCTATGCTTGCAAGGAAAAGGAAGAGAAAACTGAAAGTAAACTATCCTAAAGGTAGTAATACACCAAATCAATTGATGACTACCTACCAGTTGCATGTCACACATGATACCAAGAGAATAAATAGGCATACACTTCTCTAATATAAATATTCTCACATCAGCATTTCATTATGAGGTTGTGATGAATGTCTAGGCTAGGAAGACTAGACAAGAGGCCTAGAATGGCACTATTGAATAGACTAACTCACTCAACCTTGAAATTTTATAGAACACTTCAAATGACCTAAAAGAAGAATATTTTAAGATAAATATAGGTGAGATAATGAGACAACAATGCTATTGAAACAATAGTCATTACTAAGAAAGATTAATCATTCAAGTAAACACACTATGAATAGTAATAGAAGACATAAAATCAATAGTCTTTATTGATCAATGATATGAAAATGAGTAGGGATTAACCATACTCAAGTGGATAATTATAGGAAAGATATAAAATCATATAGAATCAATCTCATTAGTTGGATTGTATAGAATTCTCCAAACAAAAGAAAAACCTATAGGGTATGGGAAAAAATGAGTAGAAAAATATAGTCAACTTGTTAGAGATGATTCATAAAGTATAGTTGACCAATACTTTAAATTTTTTTATGTAAATGAACCTATCTAAGTTTAATTTCACCTCCCAAAGGTGTTTGACCTGAGACCTCTTCAACTAGCCATACCAAGCACAAACCTGTTGACTGGTTCTATGTGCCTAAAAAGGTGAAGAAGGAATAGAATGGTTTTAGCTCAAATTTGTCACTTCTAGAGTATGTAAATCATGTAAATGAGTCTAAATAATTTACTATTCATATCATAACCTTATCCCACATGTCACACTACCTTATGGGTCGTACAAGTGCCAAACACTTCCTTTTTCCAAGAAAAATACTCTTTCTTCATAAGAAACTACCACTTTTAAATTAGAAATAATTAATTAAGACTTATTAGGACACATGGGGTGTGACATCACCTTTTTAAACCTTCAATTTTCCCATGGAAGCCATAAAACTCATTTAATGCTCTATATTAGCCCCCAAAATGACTCCTAGGACTAAAGATTATGACCAAGGCTAAATACACATAAAATCACATCAAATGAGTTATGGAATACTTCATGGCATTATACTAGGCCCTTAAAAATATCTAAATATCATTTTTTAAAACTATACGAGTCCCAATTTGATTTGTAGGGTTAAATTTGGTCCAAAAAATGGTGACTCATAGGGGTAATATGCCTTCTATCCTATCCATGGGCTTAGGATGTTATCTGAAGTCTGGAAAAAAAAAAGAAAAAAGAAAAAAGAAAGAACACCTAACACTTAAAAACATGGCTTTGACCAAGAAAATAAAACTAATTACCTCAACCACACAAAACAAAGGACACACACAAATCAAATTAAACACACTAAAAAGACACACATGTGTGCTCAAAGCACTTAGGGAAAACAAAAAACAAACAACTATGCACAAATAGCAATTAAGCATACTTCCTTTCTAGGATCAAAATGAAATTTCATTGAATCTTCTTCATGAGATGAATCATAGGGCTAAGCATGTTGCTTCTTGGATTGGATTCTTGATAGATCAACCCTATTCCTTAGCACTTCACTTGATCTGCTCTCAAGTAGATCATCCTTAAATAGGTCTGTAATGTAAATGTATTCCTCTTGAATTTGTATACATACCTTGTATTGCTGCCCACTGTTCATCTCATGATCAACTTGTATCTTCTTGGTAGGCATAACTTCAAGAGGAGTATTTTCTTGTTCCTTGGAATATTGAGGATAATAGAAGCTTGTTCTATCCTTCAAAAGATGATGTGTTTCTCCCAACTACATGATAGGATGATAACCCATTTTTATGATTTCAAATATATCATCATGGGATGCATATGCCTCTTAAAAGGACAAATGTGAAAAGTTGCTTCTTCTTTACATACCCACTTGAGTTTTAAGGATGTCTTTTCCATTTTTGAGTAGATCATAGCCTCATTGAAGAGGAGTATAACTTTATTTAATGATTTCAAACAAGTCATCCCAAGGCTGATTAGAGAATTTTTCTTTCCCATATGTGATATCTTGGATAGTGATGGAAGATCCAATGATGATCTCTTATTCTTTGACATAAAGAAGACATTCTTCAATATAAACACAATCAAAATATTAAACACAATAAATCACCTCTTCTTCAACATTTATAACCTCTTGAGGGTTATCAAGCTATAAATCAACTATTATAACTTGAATTAGCTCCTCAAGGATTGTAATATCCTCAATTTCTTTCTCCTTCTTGGTGATGCCAATGTTAGGCATTCTATAATCAGGTGATGTAGCCCAATGAGGCTGCCAAGGAGTTATGTTTTATTCAATAAAGAGTTATAAATTATTATCAACTAAATGATCCTCTTTATGTTCACACACCATAGGTATATCAAGGTAAATGGTGATAGAGTGAGGACAAGATGAACTAGCTGGTGGAGGTGGAGCATAAAACTCAACATCAGATTGAGAATGAATTTTAGGGGAAACTTTTGGGAGTTTTTAAGGAAGGGAAGGAAAATATTGGACTCAAATATCTTGGTTTTATTCATTATATTTTAAAATCACTTCATTGACATCTGATTCAACTTTAACACTCTCTTGAGGAAGGTCAGATGGGGTGTGTTTAAGTATATGGTCTTCTTTAGGCTCTAAACCTTCCATCACACCTTGACTCAATAATTTCATTCTTGAATCTAACTCTTCAATTTTATTGGCTAGGTTATCCTGTAAAATAATCTCTTGAAGTTGATATGCATCTTCATGAGGATAAGGAGTACAAGAGTGGTGATATGGAAAACAAGATATCTCTTGAGGAAGGGTGGGATGGGCTTGCATATGATCAAGCTCTTTCTCAACTTCACACTCTATCTTTATTTTCCCATGTTTCCACTACATTATTACAGATTAGGATGTTAGGATTGAGAGTATCTTCTTGAGGTAGTGATGTAATTTGAGGAGTGGATGAAGTGTTTAAGAAACTTCAGATCTCTTTAGGCTTGGATTCTCCAGCTTGTCTGTTACTTGGGATTTCATATCTAGAAGTCTGTTCTTGAGGTGGGGATGTAATGGGAGAGGGAAATTAGGGCTTATATTTCACTTCATTTTATGATAATATGGAATGATTCATATTTTTATTGAATAAATTAATCTACCTATCAAGGTTTGCTTCAAAAACAAAGTTTGTCTTTCCAACTCTCTCTCTTCCATCTGATTGAGAAAAAGGTGACCTTGATAAGCTTGATTGTGTTCATAAGTAGGATTCAAGTAGAAATGATAGAAATATTGGGGAGGTGGATATGATGTATGATATATTTGGTGAGGTTGATCCTCATGAATTCTTATCTTATCTTCTAAGGATGAAACTAGGCCACTCACATCTAACATCTCACTTAAGAGCCTTTGCCAATTTTCTCTTTCAATAGGTGCAAACTCTCTTTTAACCAACTCTAATGTATCTCTCACGTTATGAATGGGATGAATAAGAACATATTTACCATGTCATTTTTGAGTGTCAATATCTATCATGTACCTCTTATATCCCAAGAGAGTTTGATTGAAAGCTAAAATGGACTGATTTAAAAAGTGACTAGGAGGAGAAAAATATTAAGAAGGTTGGTTATAGGATTGACACAACTCATGACAAGGTTGATAAGGGTCTTATTAGAGATTTTAAGGATCATGACAAGGCTAACAATAATCATACAAAGGCTGATATATAATTCCATAAGCTTGAGATATATCATCAACTTGTGTAAAATAATACTCAACACCAAAACTAGCCATGGAAATTCATTGGGAAACAAGAACACAAAGAAAAATTACCAACAATATTCAAAAGGAAAACATAGGATACTTGACCAACTAATGTAACTTTAGATTCACCATTAATGCTTGGATAAATTCTTCCAAAGGCTGATGTGTTGAAAGAAAACACCAAAACTCTTTCAACTTTTTGGACAATGAGTCTCATTGAGTATGCCAAAAATTGTTGTCACTTAGATTTTCACCCTTTGAGGAGATGTCTCAACTCTCCTCACCCAAGTGGAAAAATTGAAACACCTTTAGGTTATGGGTAGCCTAAGAATGAGGTAAATCTCTAGATAGGGATAGCTCCCTTGATGTACCACTTTTAGATCACTACTACACCTATGTTTACAAGAAAAAGGGAGAGAATACTAAAAGTAAACTATCCTAAAGGTGGTGATACACCAAATTAATTGATGACTAACAACTAGCTGAATGTCACACATGAGACCAAGAGACTAACTAGGCATACACTTCTCTAATATAAATCTTCTCATGTCAGTATTTCATTATGAGATTGTGATGAATGTTTAGGCTAGAAAGACTAGACAAGAGGCCTAATATAACACTATTGAATAGACTAACTCACTCAACCTTGACACTTCATAAAAAAATTCACATGACCTAAAATAAGAATCTTTAAAGTTACAAATAAGTGAGGTAATGAGATAACAATTCTAAGGAAACAATAGTCATCACTAAGAAAGATCAATCATTTAAGTGAACACACTATGAATAGTCATAAAAGAGGTAAAATTAGTAGTTTTTATTGATCCATGGTATGAACATGAGTAGGGCTTAACCATACTTAGGTGGATCATTATAGGAGATATCCAACATCATCTGGAATCAATCTTAGTATCTAGATTAAATGGAATTATCTAAATAAAAGTGAAACCTATAGGGCATAGGAAATAATGAGAAAAAAAACACAGTTCACTTGTTAGAGATGATTCATAAATAAAAATAGACCAATATTTGAAAACATTTTATAGAAATGAATATATATAAGTTTAATTTCACATCCCAAAGGTGTTTGACCTGAAACCTCTTCAATTGGATGTACCAAGCACAAACCTATTGACTAGTTTTATGTGTTTAGAAAGGTGAAAAAGGAGAAAAATGGTTTAAGCTCAAATTTAGCACTCATAGAATATTTAAAACATGGAAATTAGTTTGAGGAAGATTAATATTCATCTCATAACCTTCTCCCATATGTCACACTCCTTTATGGGTTGTAGAAGTGCCAAATTATTCTTTTTTCTAAGAAAACTACTCTTTCTTACTAAAGAAGCTACCACTTTTCAATTATAAATAGTTAATTTAGACTTATTAGGACACATGGGGTATTAAACCACATTTTTAAACCTTAAATTTTCCAAAGGAGGTCATACAACTCATTTAATGCTCTATATTGACCCCAAAAATGGCTCATAGGACTAAAAAGATTATGACTAAGGATAGATACACTTAAAATCACACCAAATGAGATATGACATACTTCATGACATTATAATAGGCCCCTAAAAACATATAAATATCAATTTTTTACTTATATGGGTCCCAATTTGATCTATAGGGTCAAATTTGGTCAATAGAGACTATAATGGATAACTCAAATAACCATATGCTTTTTATCCCTTTCCATATAATGCACAAGGAAATTTCCTTGCTCCAAAAAGTTTTTAATGTCTTCCATATTATAAAAGATTACAACAACCTTGAATAAGTGTATTTTTGGATACTCATCCTCTATTTCTTCTAGTTCTTCCTTGATTTGTAGTATGCTCATATAATCTACTCTAACATTTGCTTGATGTAGATTTACATTGATTCAAAATTGAAACTCTTGAAACAAAATGAGCCACCTATAGATCCATCCTCCAAAAATATTCTTATTAAATAGGTATCAAAATGCTTGGTGTTCAATAAAAATCTCAAAGGGTGTGGCCAATAGATAGTGTCAAAAAATTTTCAATGTAAATACCATAGCTAAAGTATCTATTTGTGTAGTTGTATAGTTCTTATCTACTACTGATAGCTTCCTTCTAGAAAAATGTATGGGGTGATCCAACCCACCATCTCTTGGATATTTTAACACAACTCCTACTACAATAACAAAAAAAATCTACATGTACATGAAATGGCTTCTTCTAGATAGGAAAAAATAAAATAGGTGCAGTTACCAACCTTTGTTTAACATCAATAAATATTGCTTTGAATTCTAAGGTAAAAAAAATTTATATATTTGTGCAACCATTTTTCCATTAGCATAAATATGGTTCTATATATTTTGATAAATTTTATATAGTATCTCATATGACCTATAAAGGTATGTACTTATATAGAATTGATGAGCGGTGGCATCCCCACTATTACAATAATCTTAATTTAATCCACCAAAATGCCATCACTACAAACAACATGGCCCATAAGAACACCAAAACACAAAGAATAATAAGAAACAAGAATAAATTCTATAAATTAACAAAAAAAAATGAAAATAATAAATTTAAAGTAGTGAGATAGAAAAAGTTTGAGGTTGACATAGGAGTCAAGGCATAGGAAGAGAAAAATAAAGAGTCCCTTTGAAATTTAGGAAGAATGAGATAAAAAAAGGGACAAGGAAAATGTTGGTAATGATGATGTCTAGAGGATAGATTAATAAGCTAAAGTGTAGGTACAAGTAGTCTCCACTTCCAAGAAGGATCAAGAGTGAAAGAAGAAGGTTGAATTCATAGGCCAACTATAAATAGAGCTATCCAAGTAAGTGTAGACACAAAAATAACAACAACCTTCTAGAAAATCATAAGAATTTGACTCAAACTAAGGAGATGCATAATAATAATCATCATAACACAAGCCAATATCCATTTATTGGTTGTGGGATGTCCCAACACCTTTGGTGTAGAGAACAACATTCACACCATGTTATGCAGATCCAACACTAGCCAATAATATCAACAAATTCCACTTCTTCATTAGTTGTATCCATAGTATCATAGGAAGTGTTACTTGATTTGATCTAGTTTCCCTTAACAAATTAGATTGAGGGACTTGTAACATTCTAGAAATCAATTTCACAAAATTCATCTAAATTGGAACATAACACAACTTAGTTAAAACATGACAACACACAAATCCATCACTTCCTCAATAAGGATAGGAAAATCATTGATGAAACATTCCCTATGATATATATTCAAGTATTTTGTGACCAAGTCATGTTTGAGGAGAATAAACTAACAATTCTTATTCCTAGGTTACAAAATATTGATTTATTGTGTAGAAGCTATAGAAAATTTGAGCTCAATGTTAGAACTTGAAGGTAGAAACATAGGTTATATTTGAGATTATTTAGGAATAAAATAAATTATTGGAAACTAATACTCTCCAAGATCAAAAAATATTTAGTTCATGCTCCAATAGATGTAGTAGCTAAATAACACATGAACTGAATCTAACCTAGAGTTTACCAAGGCTGATTAAGCCAAAGTAATAAAGGGGGACCATTTAGCTACATCTAAACAAATGCATTCTAAAATAAATTTATTTATTGCTTTAAGAGATAATGTGATGGAAACACTAAAAACATGGAAAAAATAGATGTTTTAAAATACATTTTTTGGCATTTAGACACAAAGGCATGTAGATAGACTAGAGGAGTTGGAATCATAAATTCAACAAGTGTCAAATAATAGGACCACATTTTTTATAATAGAGGTTGAAGACATACATAATATAATGTTGTGCTAAGATCCTTTGTGAATTTTGATCAATTTAGTATCATAGGTTCTCATCTATTATAATATGTTCAAGAAGGTCTTGTCCCATTTGGAACCTTTTATCATATAAATCATTGAGGTTCCCAAGTTCATATCACCAAACCAAATCCAACAAGATATCCACAAAATAAAAGATCTTAAAGTCATGCATTCATCCATACATTTATATCAAACATGTTTTTTATCATATTATACTAGTGTAACTTCATCAACAATAGTGCCACCACTATCTTTGTAGCCTCCTTCAACTTCAGTAACACAAACTATGCATCCACCTTCTCTTTAGGTATTGTGAGGTAAAAAAATAGACTATTGAATATTTTTTAATTTATTTGTAATAAAGGACTTAAGCATTAGGATCAAGGCCAACATGGTTTAAAATATATAAATAATAACCTCTTGGTTATACCAATCTATTGATAACATGCAAGGATGGTAGATTGGTACATTGCTTATTTGAAAACCCACAAGGGAGGCTAAGTACTGCACAATATGTGAAATTCGGTAAATGAAACCTTGAGAAATTAGTATAATTAATAGTTTTAGATTAACTTCTCAGCATAATAAATTATACCAGTTCAATAATAAGACACACTTATGACTTTATCTTGGGAGGAGACAACTACTTAAGTCTAGGAAAGTGTTGGTAGTAGACTTTGGTTTTTAAAATCATAGGTGTAGATGCATGAAAAGTGTGTGATGTATATAAATATGTATAATGTATATATTTTTGAATGTATTCAACTAATTTATGTATCCCAAAAGACTACATGGTATGAAAAAACTCCTTTGAGATATAAATATAAAGAAAGAATGTGAAGCGTTAGAGCCTTGGAAGTTATGTATATTGATCGATTGTAAGGGAAAAGAGTTTTGAAATATATAGATTAATATAGAGACTAGATGATGGTTTTTTGAATGTATTTTTGTACTTTTTACATGCACAATATACTTTGTTTTGCTTATATTTGTTTAGTTGTGTAACCTATATTATTACTCTATGTAATTCAAAGTTTTGTTTTCTAAATAAACATGTAATCCAGAACCAAATAAATACTTGATATTTATATAATTATGCCTATGTTTTAAACCTATATCTTACTTCACACAAAAATAAACATATTATCATGTTATAATGGGTTTTCTAGGAACCTATTCTAACACCCATTGTAACAATACTAATGATAACATATTGTGTTTGATTCTCTAATCAAGAAGTAGGTTTCTCCCATAAGAAGCTAAGTTTTAAATTTTAGTTTCAACACCAAAGTTTCAAAACTCATTTCATGGATCACATACAATGAGGTTTATTCATTTATATGCTCATTTTTTAGTTACTACTTCAATTTACTATAGTCACACCAATTTATCAAAAAAATATATACTTATCTACATTCTTATTTTATTACAAGTACTTCTAAGTTTTTGACATATAGATTGTGAGTGATCAAAACCAAAATCTAGGTTCTTCATATTTCTATATCTATCACTAAATGCTCAAGTATGGGTGAATTTTATTTATTTTACTTTGATACACATGCATGCATTCACATACACACATCAAAATGTGGAAGTACATAGAAACCTAAATATAACACAACACCCTTTTCTATTGCATCTTTTTTATGTTTTAGCACACAATCCATTAGTATATGTTTGGTCCTTTTCAGACACGTTAGATCTACATTAGACCCTCCATATCCTTCCATTATCTATATTTCCTCATAAATACTTTAGATATCTTAGTTACATTTATTAAGAACTATTCACTAATCCTTTAACAAACTTGATATTTATTTGTAGCCTTTTTATATAACCTAGCTATGTTTGTGAGTACCATGAATCTAGTCACTTTCCTTTTGTATGCCCTTTCATCCTAGGCTTATTTTCAGTTTTCACTAATTTTCATGGTCGACCTATGTGTAAATTTTTATTATGAATACTATATATCAATATGTACCCTAATCCATTTCTCTCTTATATCACTTAATAGGACATTAGGAAATTACTTCATTGAGCTACATGTCTAATATATACATTGCACATTGTTAAGGAGCCTACACATTGAGCATGCACATCCTTCATCATCAATTTAAGGCTTGAGTCAATGCATTTGTAGTAAAAGAAGGATATATAAAATAATATAGTTGCATTTTATTATCTAGGAGAAGAAGTGAAGCCCTTTCTCTCATTTGGGTTGGGATCACTCACAAAGCAATAAAACTACATTGATCATTGATACTAAACATGTAAGATATATAGTTGAAAACTTCACATGGGCCTAGAACACTAACCTTGAAAATATTTTATATATTGTGACATTATAGTGAAATAGGGTTTGATCAAAGAAGCATGGATTTAGAGGACTAAGAAAAAATTCATTTAAGTGAAGTTAACAACATAATCCTTAGTGTCTGCCAAAGTATCCCAAAATTTTGTAGATCCAAAAAAATAAAATTTCCACATTCGTAATAAAAATCCACATTCATTAGAAAATTTCCATAATTAATTACATGAATGTGGTTAACCATATTCATGGATCCCAAAATTTTATTCATCTTCTAGATTACAGTCAAAATATAAAGTTTGAATCCAATCAATCTCAAATATAAATTTTCAAAGTTAGAAATTCAATACATAACCCAAATGTATCAATTTTAGCAACTTATCTATCTCTTTACATTTTTATTTCATTGTCATTTCTTGTCCATATTTTAATTGTACATTCATTTCTTATTTCAACACATTAAAGGTTATGCTTATTAAGTTTACTATATTATAGATTAAAGCCCCTTATGTGCTCATTGTATTGCACATTATACAATGATATTTACCCCTTTTGTACCATTATTTGTAAAAAATATTTTTTGGTATATCTATTTAGATATTACTTTTTAACATAAAAATTTCCTGTCAACATAACAATCAAAATTAGATAAAATGTAAAAAACACAATTACAAAATTATTGATACTATTAATTTTAAATCACTCATAATTTTTTTCTGAAAAATATGCTTTAAAATTGAAAATAATTATAATATTAATAATAACTTATAAACCATCTCTTTTTCATAATTATTATATATGAAATTAATAATACACATTTGATCCATAGTTAAAAGTTATACTATTATGATAGAATGAAAGTCTCAACTAATAGAATATAGAAGTAAAATTTAATGTTAAAAAGAATTTAGCCAACCCTTCCAAAGTGAATACACTAAAATGTTGATTTTAATTAAAGATAAAGAAACATAATATTAAAAAAAATGATAAAGAGATGCATATCAAATGTGGTATCTTTAATAAAGTATTTACTTTTATTTATTTTTTAATTGTATGTTCAAAAGTATTACATAGAATTATTGAGTTATATGGAATGTTGATATCAATTTATATTTCAAAATAAGTATTGAGTAAACATATATTTAAATTAATAAATTCTTTTGACTAATTAATTATGAGTAATGAACATTTATACTATCAAAATTATTTATGGCATGATCTTAACCTCAATCACTTGATTTTCTGTATCAAGTATCTAGAGAGATTCATACCTTTCTAAATACATATAAGAAACCATCATCTTCATCAATTAAACTCTAATTCTTTCGATAAACATTTATATTTTTCATTAAATAAAAAGAAATAAAATTTTAAAATACTTTAATCAACTTAATTTATAAATATTTTTTAAATATAATATTATATATTATATATAATACTTTCAAATTTATAAATACACAATAAATGTTGTATAATGATATAAAATTCATAACCACACATTATTTATTCTATATAATGATTTGAAGTTCTTAGCCACACAATAATACATGTTTTAATTTATTTTTTTATGTTTTAATGATCATGATAACATATGATGTAAAGTGAGGATACTTAAAATTATTCAATTAATATTTCTTTCTTTAATAATAAAAACATTTATTTATCTTTGATATTAAATCTATCATTATTATATGGGAAAGTGATATGTTAATGAAATTGTTGAGATACCTGACATAATTGAATATGTTTTTCTTTATTAGTTGTAAATTCTATTGATGTTTTTTAAAATTTTATTTATTATATCTTAAGTTTTTGGTATATTCCTTTGGATTAATAACTTTGAATGTTCAATGAGTATTGTAATGTCTTCATTATCCATTGCATTACCCTCATTGGAATTTAGATTTTGTTTTTTTTAACTTTTTTTTAATAATTATAATTTTATTTTATTTATTACTACTGTTGGTTATACTATTGTAACTATGCATATTACTAACATCCATCTAAAACGAATTTTTGTCTAATAAAAAGATTCTTAACTATTATTAAAAAAATCATACCATTCAGATGTGTTTAAGCCGAGTGGCATGATCTATATCTTTCATTTATATGTTGTGTACCATTAATATATAATAATAATAATAATCTTCATTTTATAATTTAATATTTATAAAATATGATGTTAGTTGGGAGGGAGTTATTTCTTCACACACTTTTGTTTCTTTGTTGGGAGAATATTGTATTAAAGTAATGAAAAGAAATAGAAGGTTTAGAGTCCAAACAAATGAAAGCTATATTGTAAATATAGAGATTTTTAAAAAGGTGCCTTTGGCATTTATTTCAAATTTTATTAATAGTTAATTTTTTTTAGGAGTGATTGTTTAAAATTTGGTGTTGTTGAATTATTATGATATATTTTGAAATTTGAATTTTTTTTTGTTTTTATATAATTTTATATTAGTCTTAAAATTATTTGATTTTAATGTTAAAGTTATATGTATAGTACTAATACATATTACAATAGTATGTATAAACTTTTTGCATTTTTATGTGTTTTATTTAAATTAAATGGGATAATTTATATATTTTTAATTTACCATTTATAGTCATAGAAGTCAATCATACATACCAACTTTATCAAAGTGTTAATTCAAATCATCTTCAAATAAATAAGTATTTGTTGGTGTGTGTCATATTCATATTTAATGATAAGTCCATTGTAAATAGTTTTGTTACTGATGTGGGATGTATTATGTACATCACATAGTTAATATGTACATTTAATATGGTAGTTGTCCTCACATGTTTCAGAAGAGTTAAATGTAACTTAAAGAACGCTTCCAACTTTCACCTCCCCAGTAAACATCTCCCTCTCATTTCTTATTTTTTCTATATAAGAAACCTTTGTGTCTTAATGGATCATGAATCTTAGATTTAGTTATTTAGAGTTGATGGAGATGTAGTCTCAAAGGAGATCATGTTTTGGTGTAATTATTATTGGTTGTAAATTTACAATGTATATTCATTATTAATTAAATGTGAATTTTCTTGTTTGAATACTTTAAGTGGATGGTGTCTTTATATGCTAAAATTCTCGAGCTTTCTCTTTCCCAACATAGTTTCAGTGATAAGAGTTATTTTTCCCAATATCATATCAAAGTTAATGGATCATAGTCATTCTTTATAGATAGTTTTTGTGAATTTCTACGATTCGTAGCAAGCTTGACATTTTCACATAACTTATATAACCCCTAAGAAAGTTTTTATGCCAACCCTTTTGGGGTTTCAAAATTAACCAATGTGTATTTTTTCATGTCTAAACAAGTTTATTTTGCCAACACTAGTGGCTTTAAAAATGAGACTAAGTATTTTTTCATGCCAAACCTACATCTTTGAACTAACTCTTTTAGTATTTTAAAAATTATATTAGGTATTTTTTTAATTTTTGCCCATTTTACAATTTACAAGATCATTTTTATGGATTGAGTTCTATTCTATGAGAATTTATTTGCATGTCTCATCTCTTAATATTTCATATCTATTTTTTCATTTGGTTGGATTCATGTACTTGATGCATGTGTGTGTGTGTGTGTGTGTGTGTGTGTGTGTGTGTGTGTGTGTGTGTGTGTGTGTGTGTGTGTGTGTGTGTGTGTGTGTGAGTGAGTGAATAAGTTATTTAAAAAATAGTGAGAATCAAACATTCCCATTGCATTTAGAATGCTAGATAAAGTAGATTTCAACTTTTATTTCACCTGAATCAAACACCATGAGTTCATTTGGTAATCACTTCAATTTCAAGGGTAAATTCATCATTTTTTTCATTTTTGAAGCATCCTAAAGAACTTTTAACATTTTCATTGCATCTGCAACGCCCAAAAACCCCTAAGGATATCTGTTTCACTTAGTATGGTTTTCATTTACAGATTTCAAAGACATTTCAATTCATAGATGCATTTCTTTTGTTTTTTTTGCATTTTTTAAAAAAAGAGAGTAGAATTATGTTCATTATATTTGGAATTCAAAGAGATTTCCATAAAGTCCTTATTTTCATAAATTAGGCTTACAATGTTCATGTGGCTTGCATTTGAATTCATAGTAGAAAGCATGATGGAGTGACAAATTGCCCATGTCATTATTTGGGTCATACCACCTAGATCCACCACCATTGCCCATGTGGGAACCTATGATAAAGTTATCTCCCCCTAATTTTATGTCTGTGCTTTGTTCCCCTAGTCATTTGCCACTTTACCTCAAATATTTGCCACTCTACTCTTAGACCACTGTGTTAACTGCTCACCACCTAACCATATTAATAGTCACAATTTATGTTGCTCCCTAGTTTGTCATGACTAATTTTAGGTGTTTTTAGATCCCAAGGATAACCCTTTACCATAGGGCCTCTTCTTTGAAGTTCTATTCTTCTAGGACTCATAAGTTTTGATCAGTGAAGTCTGGAAGGGTGAATATTTTTGTACCTCACCTATTATTTTGAGATGTATGAGGTAGTAGGGTTATTTTTGCATTTTGAAAAAAAAAATGATTTTTCAAAATTTTAGCTCTTTTCATTTTTTAACAATTAGTTCTTGTATTTTAGACCTTTTAGAGACTAAATTTTGGTTGTTAACTCAATTTTACATTTTTTATTTAAAAGTGCATTTTTTTAATGCTCTTCACATATGTAATATCCATTTATTATGATCCTTTGTAGATTTTAAATCATGTATATTTGTATTGATATGGTTACAAACTTGTTTTCATAAGAGATCACTCTTTACTAACTTTGACAGTTGTTGGGTGTTTTTTAGATGTATATTGTACTCACACTGATTTATAAAGTGATGTGGGGGGTTTTCTATTTGAGCCTTGTCTACCATATTGTGTGTGTGTGATTTATTGCATACCCTTTTTCATATCAGCTACTTGGTTACTCATGTGGCATATTGGGCTCTCTCACTAGAATATTTTACTATGAATTTTTAGAAACTTACCACATTGACACACATTTTTTGAGGTATTTATTGGATCTTGATAGCTTCTTTATCTTCACTCCTTATACAACATTACAGAGATCAACAAGCAGGGGGAAGGGAGATGGGTTGTGTTGTGTACTATTAATATTTTTTTGGTTGTTTAATTACGATATGTACCCAGTATTTATTCCTACAGACTAATTAGATGCAGATGGTGTTTACCCATGAAATTTTATTAGATGGTGTAAACACTTAAAATCAGACACTTTGAGTCAACTATATTCTAATTTCACACTAACATCATCCCTAAATATAATTCATTTCTCTATCTACATTAACATCCATAACCTATCCTGACACTATTTTCACCCCCAACCAATTAATCCCTTATTTTTCCCAATACATCTAATAAAAAAATCACATCACATTTTATTAGTTAATTAATCCAAATTAATTAATTAATATTTTCCTAATACAATATTCCATGGCTTTTGAATATTTATATTTTTTAAAAATCAATAAAATATAAATATCCTCACATGCCTCTCAAATCTATATACAATCACATACTAACCAATAAAGAATAATTTTAAATACATTTCTCCACATCCCCATTAAATCAATCCTTCTTCCAAAGAAAATGACCTCCATGCTTCCTCAATCAAAATCGTTGACACCTTTAACATTTCTCTCTCTCCATTACTCCCTTCACAAGCTTATAAAAATAGATTTCAATTGTTTGGTATAGATAGGAGAGAGAATACCAAGTCTTGACCTCTTAAAAAAATATGGGGACCCTAATGACCTTGAGATTACATGTATTATTTAGGATTTTAAGGAGCTAAGATTTATAAATGATTGCTAAGGAGTTAAGTTGGTCTAAAACTACTTATGAATCCCATAGTCTCATTATTTCTCCTCAAAATAGTAATTTGAAACAAATCAAAGAATGAGATTATTTTAAAAGTATCCTCAGAGCTCTACATATGTATTTAACACCTTTATCGACCAATTTGGCATGTGTGGGAGGCTATTTGAGTAAGAGAGATTCATAATATTGTAGGGTTTTCACTTCAAGTTTGGATGTTTTATAGGTTTCAATGACTATAAAATATGTTTCACCATTATCTCACTTCATTCAAGCTCTTCATCATGATTGAATACCTTCACACTATCTTCAAAAAACATATAGTGGTCTATGCCAAGGACTGTGTTATAGATTGCTTACACAGAATTGACTAAAAAGTGAAAATATGTTTTGTTAGGATGGATTAAAGGACTAAACCTTATGAAGTAGGTTATATTATAAATGGATTATTATTTTTAGACTTTAGATTAGTATAATACATCATTTGGAAATCCTTATGCATTGGAAATGTAGACCTATAAGTCTGCAATCTTGTAGGTCCCATTTTCATACCATATACATGGATTTTGTGTTATAAATTGAGGTGTAAAGGCTAAGAAGAATGGTGGAGTTTTTTTTTGACATTTTAAATGTGTTTGTATGGTATGAAGGATGATACATGCCATTAAATAACCTTCTCTAATTTAGCAATCAACATGCACATAGAGGCATATCATGGACATAATAGAAAAGGAAACAATTTTATGTATTAAATGGAGGTCACATAGGTTACAAAGGTCATATAGAAGATATGTGAAGTATTTACCCATGATAATGGATTTAAAATTTAAAATATGATAAGTGGATCTCAAACCCAATTCCTAATAGCCAAAGAAATAATACTACCATCTACATGCCAAATTAAGTGATACAAACCACTTTTAAGCATTGAGAAGAAGAGGTATTGATATGTGTGTAGAGGGTTAAGTATGAAATAAATAGAGAATTCTATGGGTTTCAAATTCTATATGTCAATAATTTAGTTGAAGAGACTAAATCACAAGTTTAACATGCAAGAGTCACTCAACCTTATAGACCTATAGATTTGACTAATTATCTAAGTTGGTCTCAAAATTGAGACAAGATGAAATGAAGAACAATGAGTTAGATTTAAGATATGTATATGATTTATAAAAGATTCATATAAATCCAAAGAATCCTAAATAAGAACAATATACCATCAAGGCATAATCACTTCAAAACCCCATAGTCACAGTCATATAGTCACTTTGGCTCCGACACTCCCATAGAGATAAGGGTATGAAGAGGAATAAATTCATATGATTAAGTTTATCTTGTGTTAATATTACTGAATGTAACCCTCAAAGTCAACAAATGAAACCAAATCTTGATAGGTCTATGTAGGCCTAATAGGCCTAAATTCAAATCTCACAGGTCTATAGGTGTTATACTTTATAGAATAGGGTATATGAAGGTAATATGAGAATATGAAGACTATGATGATGTGATAATGACTTTATATAATCATTCTAGGAATACTTTTACCCTTTTATAGAGAGAAAATAGGCCCACATAGTCACCTAGGATCATAAATAGTAGTTTTCTAGAGAACAATAAGTATGGGCAAATGGAAGATGTAGCAAGTTTATAGAGATAAATGAAAATAATATCATTTGGAAAGAGTCAAAGTGGACATTTAATATATCCTCAAGGTATTTAGAGGCCAAACTAAACTCATAATATCACCTATATGCCTAAAACACCTCTCAACCTCACCAATGCACAATCTACCAAACTGCGTTATGGATTGAGACACTCATATTTTTCATGAGGCGATGCATGGTGGCTCAATATATTGGTAATAAGAGGGAACCCATATTCAGTCAATATTCATGGAATTTGGATGTTCATATAAGGCATGTCCTTTGTGAATCATCATTAAGACCTTAAAGCACTATTCGGTTGCTTAAAAGACTAGATTTGACCCAATAAGAGAATTTGGATTCTAAGATGCCTAAAACAATTTAGGTTCCCATTGAAATTATCTAAGCATCATTGATAACTCTGATAAGATGATCATCATGTACCTTTATGGTACTGTCACCTATACAAACACATTTAATGCTTCATTTTTGTAGTGTTTTGAGTAGAAAATAAGGTTCTTGAGCATACGAATGAATGGAAATCATTGGGAGAGGTTCCTTGGGTTTTATTATGCCTTATCATTCTAAATAATTTGTCAATTTCTTTTGAAAATACACCTACAATTTTGATTCTTAAAGGCAGTCTGAAAAGGCTTGAAAAAGAGACTATGTTTTGAGACTATTTCATGGTTCTCACACTTCCTCAGGGTCTCAAGACCTCTAATTTCTCATTAAGGTTGGTGATACACTGGGTAAAGTTAAACACACACTCTTTTTTGGGTTTCACATGTGTGGGAGAGGTCTAGAGAAAAAAATCAATCTTATAGGCAAGGAGGCCTAATTGAGGAGAGAGAATAGTAGAAAAGGGAAACTTCTACTCAGATTTGGGTCCTCAAATTTGACATGGAGATGTAAGGGTATACTAGGTCCTAAAAAATTCATTCATTTCTAAAATATCCTCCATAAATTATTATACAAAAAGAGGTTTACACATTTTTAGGGATACAAGAAATGAAAGACAAATCAAAACTTTTGATTCAAAATGAGATCTTGGGAGTAGTTTGAGGCATTCAAATGTGTTGTTGTAGGTCTGATATAATGTGAATATGCATATCATGGATAATAATGGTATTTATGAATGAAAACTCAAATTTTGATTTGTTTGGACAAATTTGGCATAGTAATACAACATGGACTTAAAAACATCTAAGAAAAGAATAAAGTGATGTATCATAGGGAACCTTTAGAGAAAAGAACAAGGTATAAAATAAGATTATTGAGGTAGTTACAAATATTTAAATCAACTCTTGGAATGCCCAAGTGTTGACAAACCAAGAATATTTCCAATAGGTGTCAAGATAAGGTTTTAACTCCTCCAAGAATATGATTCATTGAATGCAAGAGGAATATCTCACCACATCCTAGAAGACATAATCAGATTAGATGAACACATGTTGAGAAACATATTAATACCATTAAAAACTCATTCTTTATTGTAAATCTTTCATGATACACTTGTCAATGGGCTCTCTTATGCTCCTCATCTCTCTCATCTTTCACTTTTCCTATAAATTCAACCTTGATAGTCTATGTTTGTATCCTCTACCTAGGTATGGTGAATCCTTACCCATTTTTAGGCCTTTTATTAATGAGAAAAGTCTCATTTTACATCCTCATTTGACTAGTTTCAATGTGTGTGCATGAATAATATATCTTGTCAAGTGATAGTTTTACTTCCTTGGCATGTTTTTCCTTTCTTGCATTTGAAATTATTGTAAAGTGTCTATGTGAGGTATGAAATTTGAATGATTAGCCTATTCACTAGTCTCATGATGTGACCTATTTACTATCCCTCTTAGCCTAATAATTCTTCACAACCTTCTCATGAAATGTTGATATAGAGAGGCATATTTTGAGTAGTGTTTATTGTAGGTTAGTCTCATGGTTAAAGTGCATTTGCATCTAGTTGGTAGTGGTCAAGTATATTTGGTGCATCACCTCCATTAGATAGGTTTACTTTTCCTTGTAATTTGTTAGAGTAGTTTGTTAGCCTATGTGATTCAACAAGGGGAGATAGCCATTTAACCTAGATATTCAAATTTTAGGCCACCCACAACCTAAGATTATTTCCATTTTATTCAAAATTTTAAAGGCTTGAACTACCTTCCAAAGGGTACATATTTTTTTGACAATAATTATATAGAGTTATTATGCAATAACATCCAATTCATAATAATCAGATTATATTACATAGAAGACAAATCCCTTTTCATGAGACTTAATATTGTAACACATATTGGTATACAAAAGACATAACTAAAATAGGAAACATAGAGATATCATATTAATCATTAATTATTAAATCTACTTACAATATTCATACTATTATGCACTCATTACACATTCATTCTAGATATCCAAGATCTACACTCATTATTTCATGAGTTTATAGGAAACTTTACTCAAAAGGCCCTTATACAATAATATCCAACATTATCCAACCCATTCTACTACAATCTATGGGAATATATAATCCTAAAAACTATATTATTATAACCATGATATATATACTTATCATCTAGGTATGTCAACCTATATTATGTTACTAGAGATTCCATGTACATGATCCCAAATGGAAATATAATATCATCATAATAATATTTTAGAACAATAAGTAAACAAAAAGAATCCATGATCCCTCTCCATGTGGCACATTCATATATTCAAGGGGTTAGTGTACACATTCCACGGCTAACACATATACATGGTTTATACTAGCAAATTCTTAAGAATTTTTACATGTACTTTTATTTCCAAATAATTTTACTTTATCTTCTCATTCTTATAATTTTATACTTTAAAGTCTCACAAGTGAAAAACCTAGTTGCTTGTGATTGAACATGTAGGCATACATCTTGTAGGGGAGAGGTGTAGATAGGCTAAGTATGGGCATTAGTAATAATAGTATAGGTTGCTTCATCCCATGGAGGAGTGATATCATGGACTTGGTTAGAGGGAAAATAGCTATCAACCTCATGGAAATGAGGAAGAGAAGGATATTATTTAATGTGCATAACATATGGCATTGAAATTCAAAACATACTCATTAGTATATGTAATATATCCTCTATATATGTAAGGGTTTCTTTGTTAATGGAATTTCAAATAAGATAAAAATAATATTCTATATATGGAATGAAATATGACATACATTTAAATATATATAAATCATCATGTATACATGTGATTGTGTATTTTTTGAGTTTATTTCAAATTAAAGGAAACAACCATGTAAATGAAAGTAATAAACTTTCCAAAAAAATTGATAAACTTTTTCTATCATGATTATATGAAATATAAATCTAGTTCAAGGTCCTAGAATATTAGAAGCATAAACCCTAGGGTTGTCTAGGGTTAGGGTTTTAGTAGTATTTGAAGTATGCCAGGTTTACCAAATGGTTTAACATTTTAGGACCTAGGGATTGTAAATCTTATTTTATTAAAGATATGAGTATATTAATTCATCATAGAAATTTACAGTAAATACAACCACTTATTTTTTATAGAATTGACCTAATTTTAACTTTCTAAAAATGACAATAAATTATGTAAATGATAACTTAGCTAGAAAATAACCAAGATGGATGATATTGAGGTTGAAAATCAAGGTAGAGGTTGGTCTAAGTGTTAAAAATAGGATCTAGATGTCAAAATCCCTCCTATATATCAGTTCCCTAATTTTATAGTAGTGTCATGTGGTGCTAGTGTTCTTATTTTAGAGATAGTGTCTTATGTGAAAGATTGTCTTGAGCTTTTGGGTGCACCTGTGTCTAGATTTTTAAGGCATGTTCATACATGAAAGAGTTTTCAATCCCTATATATTGCATGCTTTAACTAAATTTTTGAGTAAACCCTAATCTTTCATGTTTCTAGGATATCTAGTTGATACAAGTTGAAAAGTGTGTTGTTAGTTAGGTAGGCTAGACATCCTCAACACCTTGTTGTGATGAGAATTGCCTAAATACCAATAATATGAAAAGTGATCAAACCCAATTTAGTTCTCCCCATCTAAGTGCTGGTAAAAGTACAAGTGAAGATAGTATGATAGTTGACTTGAGTGATTTGAATGTGCTTAAGACTAGAAATATGAGTAATCTTAATAATCTAAGCTTAAGAATGTTGTAGATGGTATTATGTAGAAGTAGGGCAGAATAGGGATTAATAACCTTAATTGTGCATAACTTGTTCTAATTTTACATAGGTAATTTTCATTTGATTTAAATCTAATGGTTAGAGGGATAAAAGTAATGTATTTATAATGTTATGGTGCTTGTGTGGGTGCTAAAAAGGTCTAGGCCAACCCTAGGAGGTCTAATATTTTAAAATATATCTTTTTTTGAAAAGAGGAGCAAGAGGACAATAATTCCATTATTGGGAAACTAATTATCCCTATAATGAAGCTAGTGTCCAAGTGGCATAACCTAAGACATGAAGGGATAGTATGTAAGAATGATGGCCTAGGATTGATTTATAGATGACTAGGATGCTTGTGGCCTACACAAAGGTTGGATAAGATTGAAAATAAGCTCTAGGATAGGTCCAGGGCTAAGTTAGGGATAGGTGGTCTCGAGTAGCACTCTTATCACTCAAGTGTCACTTTTAGGTGATTAAAATTTACATTTTTTCAAATTATATGACTATTCAAGATAATTTTTGTTTTCCAAATTTATTGGATTAGACATTAGAGGTCAAATTCAGATTGAAAGGTGTCATTTCTTCATTGAAATCTTTGACACTATTAATGTCTATTTGATATTTTAAGTTCTAAATAATTGTTATCAGGACTGAACAAAATGGCTCCACATGCCAAATATTTATTTTATCTATAGAAATAATTTATCAATATACATTTTATGATGTCATGACTAACCAAAAACACAAGATCATGTCAAGTATCACCATATCATCTCCTATCAAGTCTTTAGTGAGAAAACACAGTCATGAAAAAAATCAACCAACTAATTTATCAAGATTGTTCCATGTGTTTTAGTAGTACTTTATCATAGGCATTAAGGTGAAAATCTTATTTATAAATATAGGTGACCAATCAACTAATCAAGTTTACTCCACATATCATCATATCTCTACATGTAGGCCAATAAAAAAATTGATAGATCTTAAAGACACATACCAAGAGACATAATTATGGTTTTTCATGTGTCAAATGTTACATATTAATCTCCCACATATCATTAACTAATTTATCTACATGTCTATTCTATGATAGTCATCTACCATGTATTGTGACATGCTTCATCACCTCATTAATCCATACACTAACATGATCTAGTGACTCAACAACATGCATAAACCAAGTGATAGAGTGAAAATTTTCTAAGGCTCCTACAATTACACATTCAATTTATAATATCTAATATAAAATTCATTAATCAATAATGTATAAATAATTAAAAATATGAAGAGTAAAATAAACTTAAATGGGTGACTAAGCAATCAAAATTACTTAGAAAGTGACATGTGTATAATAATATCATGAAAGCTTACATCATAAAGTCAAATATAAATTTTAATAGATCAGTGATGGATGTTAATACTATGTAATTAATTATCACAAGTTTAGGATTTGAGTAATGAATTAGTCACTATAAAGTAATTATATGTTTCAGTCTAAGTTAAATTTACATTACAAATTTGCTAGTCTACAAATTCCTATCTAGAGTTACATATTTATTAAAATACCTAAATATAGAATTAAATATAAAGTTGAATCAACATTAAAATGGATTTTGAGAATCAATAACCATATCTCTCAATGTTCTACTTTAGGACTAGACAAGAATTCATGGATATAAAATTTAGCTAAGCTGATTTGAACAATGCATTTAAGAATTTTTTAGAAACTTATGTAGTGGTAAAGGCCATTTGGCCAAAAATGGATGAATATAATCTAACTCTCAATGGGAGAATACAAAGATGACCTAATTTAATAAAATTTTTTAGACTTCATAAAGTGATCATCAAGCCTATGTTATTTGTGTACGATTACTTAGTCTATAACTTAATTACAATAAACAAATGTAAAAAGGATATCCATAAAAATAAAACACATATCTAGTGGCATATGTGGCTGACCTAGCTTTAGAGAAGTAATATAGACTACTAAAACCATACATCTCTTACAATTAAAAATAGTGAATGAGTGTTTAAAAGATAATAATGTTAAGGATACCTTCAAAATATGGGGTCAGAATCCCAATAATTTATCTATGAGTAAGAAGATTCCAATTATCAAATTCAAGCATAGTGTTAGAATGACCATGGATATATTTAATAGACTCCATGAATCCCCCTCCATATCTTATATGGATCAATATCAAGTCTCATAATAATATATTATTTTAAAAGGTAAGAACATTCATCCATTGGGGAAAATCATAATTTTTTATTTAAAAACATAGAGGGTCATTCATGATAAATTAGATAGTAAGTTTTACATGCTTTCATATTTTTTAACACACTATCTTTGGGACTGTCAGCCCCATCGAGACCCCTCCTTGGGATCCAAAAGGATCCAAAACTTATATGTGGTGATTTTTATCATAACCACATATAAAATTATATGATGCAATTTCAAATGACATAAGACACATTCTATCCTATTTCTTATAAATTAATAAATGAGAATCTAATGCCAAGCCTATCTATAGAGATCAAGGGATCACTCAATCAGTAGGTGACTTTTGATCTACATAGATCATAAAATTACTAATTATTATGGTAAATTAGTGTCCTTTATTATCTACATAGTCATTGTACTTAAAATTTATCCAATGAGGAGGTAGCTTATCAACTATCTAATAGTTTGGTTGAGAACCTGAGGGATAAATTGGAAAAATATAATAAGACACAACTCATCATTAGGAAATAATATTTAAAAAATTGGTAACAATGCCAAGACATAAAAATATAAAGGATATTTAAGGTTTGTACTAGATTAATTCTTATTTTGGAACCCTAGGAGATTAATAATACAACAGATAATTAAGCTCTAAAAACAATCCAAGCAAAACTATGGACACTATGAATATGAACATGATTTGATGTTTTTTGAATCTGAAGGATGACTCTAGAGTTTATAAATATAAGGAAGGATTATATTAATTCTATGATTTCTGAGATGATCTAATATTATCCATACATTACAAGGGATGATGTAATTAGGATAGGGTAAGAGTTCAAGGATGAGAACCGTAAACAAGTTGAGCAACCCAACAAGAATAGGATTTTGAAGTAAATATTGATGAACAAATAAAAATTAGGCTCCTCAAGAATGTCATAAAACCAAATGATTTAGGTAAATAGGATCTAGACACATGGACACCCTTATTTTGGAACCCTAAGAGATTAATAATACAACTGATAATTAAGCTCTAAAAATAATCCAAGCAAAACTATGGACATTATGAATGTGAATATGACTTGATGTTTTTTGAATCTACAAGATGATTCTAAAGTACATACGTATGAGGAAGGATTATATTACTTCTATGATTTCTCATATGATCTAATATTATATATACATTACAAGGGATGATGCAATTAGGATAGGGTAAGAGTTCAAGGATGAGACCCCTAAACAAGTTGATAAACCCAACAAGAATAAGATTTAGAAGTAAATATTGATGAACAAATAAAAATTAGGGTCCTAAATAATTTCATAAAAACAAATAATGTAGGTAAAGAGGATCTAGACATATGGACACCCTTAGTTTTTAATCTTACATTTATATTCACCCATAGAATTTTCATAATTTTACCACCTACATCACCAGTTGTGAATTGTTCACCTTCTCATATTCAAGTGCAGACTTAAGTTTTTACACCTTAGATAAATCAATCAATAATGACTTATCCTACCATTACAAAAACCCCTAATGTCACGCACTAATAATAGAGCCCACCCCACTATTTAAGTTCATCATTAGGCATCACCTAATCCAAAACAAAATATGAGTATGTATAAGCATATCTATTAGAAGATAATCTAGATGACTCAATAGAAGAGGGTATTTAGAGGATAAAAATGAATATGATCCAAAATGAAAGGATTAATTTGATATTTCCTAAAATATACCTCCATAAGGAACCTTTGGAACTCTAATCTCTATTCTTCCTTATACTCAATAATATAGGTCAAGAGCATGAACAAGATAAAATGAAGACTAAAGTCCTATTTTGGATAAGGTTATATAACAAGGTATAAAATTTTACACTACTAATTTTAAATCAATTAATTTAGTTGTTTCACATGTATTTACTTTAGGGGCTACTTCACATGATTTGGCACATCACTACTTCCCCAAACTATCTTATTATTTCAACTACTTTAGTTATCCCTCCTATTGATACAACTTCATTTTATTTGGTTTTTATTATGTCCACTAGTTTTTATACTACATTTTCAAATTCTTTGATTAATATTAATTCTACTTTTACCTTTAATCTCATGATTGTCACATATACACTAGTTGCACCATTTTGGAATATACCTACATAGTCTATCATTACACAACCCATTTATTATATAAATACCTTAGATACTAAAATAAATAGCCCATATATGAAGGAGTTAATATCCTAGTAAATTTTTTGAGCATATCCCTTGTAGACACTTTTTATACTCAATTAAGGGTGTCAATGACATAAACCCTTTAAACATAGTCACTAGTGGTCAGAGTCTATGAGTATCCTAACCTCAGTAAGTATATATTTAGGAATCCTCCTCAGACTTATATTTCAAAGGAGAAAATGGGAATTCCATCATTCCCTACACTTTCCCCTTCCACACATCTTAGGTAATCCCATTCACTTAACTCCTTATCACTTATGGCACATCCATGAATCCATTCATCTTCTATCATTTCATATATTGATGATACCTCCTCTCAAGACTTATTGGTGATAGATTCATTTATTCAATATATTTAGGATGAAAAATTGACTAGAGATAACCTATTTATCCCTAGGGATACAAGACTAACTATAGTGTTTGCTACTAAAATAAAGAGAGAGAAGAATAAAATTGAATACAGGTTAAAAACAGATTAAATTCATAATAAAGGAGGAAATATTCTTGATAAATAATAAGATAAATAAGTGATTTATTCCCCACCTTCAACCAAATTTACTACCACTCAAATATTTAACCTTGGCTCAAAGTTATGTTAATAGTGAAATAGATGATTTGAGTGAAGGAAATAGTCAAATGAAAGAGTTGGTCAATTAGTTGACTAACTAAGAGAAAAAATCCAATGAATTGATTGTAAAAATGCATATTCCCTCCATGTATACACCCCAAGTCTAATTTTTTGATTGTAAAAATGCATATTCTCTCCATAATACACCCCAAAGTTAAGTGATCAATATAACATTATTCAACACCTTATTCCAGTCCTTAGTAGAAAGTTTTAAATCAAATGAGGATAATATAGTCTATCATATCAATGATAAAGTTGTATAATTTATAACCTTTTTCAAATATAAGGTGGGGACAGAAAAATAACTCAATGCATCTTTCAACATTTCATTGAGTCTACATAGAAAAATGATGTGTAAGAGCATTACTTTATTCATATCCATCATTATCAATTTTGGGGTAATCTGATTACATTTTATGCCATGTGAATATTCATATAATAAAAGGAAGGATAAAGAAAAGTTGGCTTCCAAAGTATTTCCTTCATCTTTTTAAACCCAAACATCAACAACTACACCTAATTCTTATACACAAACATTAGTAACTACTTCAACAGGTGATATGTTATCTATAGTTTCTTCCACTCCATCCCCTTTGCATGTTTACTTGAGTAAAGATTCACTAGAAACTATAGTCAAAAACTTCAATCATTTTGGAAATGTCATGTCCTTTCAAAATGGTGCTACATCAGCACCCCTTGGTTTTAACATGACTAATCAATCAATTCTAACTGAGGTCCATTCTAAGTTGATTCTAGTCATCACTAGTAGTTCCACTCATTTTTTTTTTTGAATTTGGTTATGAGATATAATTTTTTCATGTTATTTACATATTTTATTGATCTATTTGTATGTACATATTGTAAATTAAAATTAAAATTTATTTATTTTATAAACAATAGAGTCATGTAAGACATCTATTCTTAATTAAAGGCCAGTCTTATTTTATAACTTTATAATTTTTGAAATAGATTTGAATATGAGGTAATACCCATTCAAAGATACATAATTTATAATTTTATCCATTTTAAAGAAAGGAGAATTTGTAAATTAATTCAATTGAATAAATTTTAGAAACTATTATGTGAGTTTGTATGAATGTGTTGTCTCTTCTAATTTTTTTTGTTTCATTGAAGAACTTATATTAAGTTGACAATGTCAAATTAGGTCAACATCAAGGATCAAGGTATAATTAAACACAAAGAATAAATATCTACAATATACAAAAAAATTTAAGTATAAGAGATACCTGTTGTAGAAGAAAAATAAAAAAATGGGGAAGAAGTTAGTCTTCAATAATCAAAATATTTAATTATTAGCAATAGAAGCATTAACCAAAATAACTTTAAGAAAGGTACATATATAGGTGGAAGATAAACATGATGACACATCCTTATGAATATGATATTATATTACCAAATGACCTAAAATATCACCTAAGCAAGATAAGTAATATATGTAGGTAAATTTCATTAAATGGAATAAATAAAATACACTAACACCCCTTAAGCATAGCATAGGTGGGTATTAAAATTAGGTCCTGAGAACAAGACATGATGAGGTATAAAATTAAAAATATAATCCCCCTAGAGGAGGATGATAGAGATACTTGAACCCTAAAAATAACTTGTAAATGAAAATACTTTCTATGAATGAAGGGTTTGGTGAATATATCAGCAATTTATTCTTAGTGTGGATGTAGCAATGATTAGTGACTTGATCATGGACAAACTCATAAAATAAATGCATTTGAATCTCAATATGATTATTATATTTTTGAAGGACCATATAAATTAAAATATGGATCAGCCAAGGACCCAAAAAGAAGATCAAAATCTGAGAAAAGGTGATTCTTCAATGTGTTAAGTCAATGAATGGAAGCTCTGCAACATGCAATCTAAAACTCAAGATTTCAAAATGGGATCTTTGGAAGTTGGTTAAAATAAAACATTGTATGATACCTTTTTGTATTATTCCATAATTGAGGATTGAGGTTTGAGTAGACATAAAGAACAATTATCTATAATATGGAAAATAAATTATTTAGAAAAGATATATGTCATAGATGTGAAATCAAACATGACTCAGAAGAAGCTAGTCTTTAATAATTGAAAGATTAAATATTATCAATAAAAGAGTTATCCAAAATGAATTTAAGAAAGGTTTTTGTGTGTGTGTGTGTGTGTGTGTGTGGAAGATAGACATGACCACATGTCCTCATGAATGTGGTATGATCTTCTCCAATGATCTAAAATAACACCTATTATAACTCAAATTTGAACCCTTGAGAGGGTGTTTCAAACCCTTGGAAATTTAGGTATGCAATGCGATTAGTCATAGGTTGTGGGTGACCTCTAAATGGACTAAACCTATAGATTATAGGGCTAACTCCCCTTGATGTATCAATTAGGCTCCACTACTAGCTTACAAAGGAAAATGGGAAGGAATAACATGAAAGAAAACTAACTAAAGGGGTGATACATCAAATACATTTATCACTAGAAACCACCTACATGTTCAATTTTAGACCATGATATTAACATTAACATACACTACTCTTAATCTAAATCTCTAACATTAGCATTTTAGTGTGGAGGTTATGATAGATGCTTAGGCTATAAGGACAAATAAAGATGTCTAGGATGGAACTAATGAATAGATAACTCACTCAACCTTTGCATTATACTTACACATTTACATGACCTTTAAAAAATGTTAAACTACATATAGGTGTTATAACAGGACAACATGTCAAGGAAGACTAAGCAAATCACTTTAAAATATCAACTATCCATGCACACACACTAAGTATAGACAAATAAGGAGGTAAAACCAATAGTCTATATTGATCCAAGGTATACAAATGAGTAGGGCTTCACCATACTCAGGTGGAAAATGCTTACAAAGACAAATAAGGTTGTATTCATGGATAAAGAGAGAAGGAGAGAAAGATAAAATGGCATATAAGCAAGTCATTGAAAAGTTTCCCTTCATGAAGGAGTAGGTTGTCAGTAGGAATATATACAAGAAGGTAGTTATGAAGTTCTTAATCAACATGTGTGTGCTATTAACTATTATTCTCTTCATCAATGTGGCATAGAGTAACTCTTTATCTTCTTGGGTGACTCATAAACCCATTCATTAAACTACAAATTATTATTTAGAAAGAGATACAAGTATATTTATTGACATATGTCATTTTGGTTATGATTTTAGGATATTCCATGCCACTCTTTTAAAGTTTTTGTAAGCATCTTCTTTTATCCTCAAAATCTCAAAAGCTTCACTAGCTATCCTTGGCCCAAATGCATAAAATCTTAATTTATATTGATGAATGCAATATCTCTCCATAATAGACCTCTCTTTACCTTATAAAACTTTTATAAACCCCTTTTAGTGCCTTAAATATTTTTTAACCCTCCATTTCATACCTAAGGTCCATACCTTCATTTCTTTATAGCTCTCAAAATAAATAAAGATCCTTGTATATAACATTATATAGATGATAATAGAAAAATAAGAATATATTTGAGTACCCACTATTCTCTTCTTACTCTTTACAAATTTTCATGACTAGACCCTAAGTGAAAGTGCACTTACTCTAGGTCTCTATGCCAAGAAACTGAGATTTGCTTCCACATATCCCTCACATGTGTTAAAATAAAATATAACATTTTATCCACTTAAATTACATCCTCTTCATGTTCTAATTATAATTTTAGGTTCTAACACAAATTTTCATGCTTCCAAATAGCTTATAATAGTTACTTTGAGCGCTTTTCAATACATTGTACCTTTTACACATGCTAACCAATTTTATAATAAGGTTATCAATAGAGTTATTAAGGTTTATCTAGTCATTTCAAGAGTCATACAACCCATTTTTAGGGTTTGTAGACACTCTCTCTCATCAAGTTCTTAGAAGGGTTTAAGCAAGGTTTAGAGGAACTAGTTTTCTTAGCAATGGTTCATAAAGTTGAGGGCCTTAAATTATGAACAAATGACACATTTTGGAAGAAGGGGTAACTTATAAACATTAATTAATACCACATGGTACCATGTAAAACCTATTTCATGTTTCAATAAATATAGCATGCTACTTTGAGCTCTTGTGGATGCTAAAACAGGGTTTGGATATGTTTATAATCATAATGATTATTTATACTACATAAGATTTTGATCCCTAAAATAATGGAACAAAATTATAGTATAATATTTTATTTTACTCCTAAAATATCCATTTACTCCAATTCATTTTATTTATATATATCCAAGCTTCCAAAAATAGCCTCTCGTGTTGAAGGACTATGTGAGTGAGACCAAGAGAGATATTCTCAATTTAAGACCTTTAAAAGTATTTTTTGATTGAAGATGCTTAAAAAATGGGTGTAACACCTAATTTTAGGTTATCCAACACTTTTACAATAATTTTTACCCCTCAAATAACTTAGATCATGCCCAGTCCCCACATGAGGGTTTGTGATCAACTTTACAAAACATACCCTAATGGATTGTTATGGTAACTTTTCCTTCATTTAAAATCTTAAAAATTATTTGAAGATAAATTCCATGGATTATGAGTAACTAAAACACCATAATTTAAAATATAGATTATCTATTTAAATATATCATTTCATCTTTCTTCTCACTATTTATATGAAAACTCCTTTGGTTGTAGGTGTGCATTAGGTGTCTAGACTGCATTTTTGGAATGAAAACTTTTCAATAAAGTCTCTGGCACTTTTGATGTTATTGAAAATTTTGAAAGTGTATTCATAATAATTTTATCTTATATAACCATTGTAAACCATATAACATTATCCTATTAGTCATTTCTTTACTCAGGCTTAAGATAGATTTGTAGATGACTATTGGGCTTGACATTCACTTGGTTTGTGCTTTGCCATTTATGAACTTACTTGGTGAGTGGTGACCTTGTTTGGGATTTTATTCATCATTATAAGGATATAATACCTATTAAATTATATACCTAGGTCCTATTATCCTATTAGGTGGCCTTCATACCCAACTTTCTTCAATAACCTATAGGTCTCCTCCTATTTTTCACTCAAACTTATAGGTGTTTTTCTACCCTTAAGCCTCGGTTTTTGCATTGTGGTTTTTTCATTCATAAAATTTTGTGACCTTATTTGAAACTTATATATGTTTCTTAAAATAATCTTGAACCTCTAATTTTTATTCATTATAAAAAATATGTATCCTTCTCTCATGTCTATGTTAAACTATCTTTTAGTTGTAGTTACACATGGGACCTAGAACTCTCTGAACTGTGACTTATCTATTTGAACATAATTTATATATTATATTCTTATATACAATATATTAACCATATAAATATATCTCTAGGTATCCAAAAGTCTCATGTTTAAGTAGATGCTCCTATGAAACCGTCATAGTCACACTTTTACTCTCACATAGTCTATGCTTAGGCTCACAATCCACTTAAGGTATAAAGTGAGTTAATGGTCTAAGTATTCAAGTCTAAATTTATTTAAAAATATAAATAAATAAAATTATATTGGATTATGAATTCAATAATTATTATCAATCCCCTTAGACAAGTATTTAATTCAAATAGTGAACTACCCCAACACCTAATGCATGGTTATATTTTATCCATGGCAGGCCTATATCTACTCCTTTAGGCTTCTTTTAGTATATGACTAGGATCAAATATTCTTTGAATAATTAAATATTTATGGTATATTTTATTTTTACTCATAATTATTCTCTATGGTTCCCATTTCTTGTACTTCACTCAAACAAGTTCTTAACATCCTTTACACTAAACTTCATTAACATTAGGGTTCTCAAATGAAAACAATGAGTCAAGACCATTCTCAATTGTACATGAAAATTTAATCCCATCATACACATTTGCTTTGGCTTGGTAGTGGTGTGAAATAAATTGTTTTAATACTTAAAGACTCCAAACCCTATTGAAGCTTGTTTTATACGTGTTTTGTCAAAACCATGGTAGGTTTGTCGCTTGAACTGTCATTATTTAGACCTTTTCCATTACATATTCCAAATTGAGAGTGGATTTAATTTATTTTATATAATTTAATAAAATATTTATTCATTGATTCAAACCATATACCCATGATAAATCTATCACAAAATTCAATAACAATGCCTACAACTTCATTAAGGCCTATACCTAGCATAAATGGAGGTTTTGCTCACTTTCCACTACCACACATGTCAAAAAAAATATTAAATATGATATTATGGTACTATAAATAACTTTAAATATCTCTAAAATCCCTAGAGTTGCACCAAAAAACACCAAAATTCATTCAAATGAGAAGAAATTGTGGTGTTGGGATTTTACAGGGAGTTTAGAGGTATCTACAGTCTTAAGGATTGTTCATAAAGTATAGGAATCCAATTTTAAAAATATTCCCATGTATTGTAATTCCATTATGACCCACCCATATTACCAAAATCTTAGGTCACCACTCCCTCTCCTTTATATGGAATGAGCATCTAAAACTAACCTTCATAAGCTTGCCAAGGAGATGATGGAAGAAAGAAAGTATTTTATGCATTCTTTGGACTTGTACTTGCATTTAAATCCTAGATTTTATTTGGGGTAGATTAAATTACATCCCTTGAAACATTTTCACCTAAAAATAATTCTTCTTGATCTGTACAAGTGCCTATAACTACCTACAAAAGAGTGATTTATTTTCTTGTATGTTGTACCTACAAAACCTAATTATGATCTGACTTATATTAACATTTATGACATATATTCATGTTAGATATATCCTTCAGAGGATTTTAAATGTGTTTTTTATGTACATTTAATATTTTTTATCTTTTAAATTAGCATTAAACTTTACAAAATAACCTTAACTTCTCCAAACATGTATAGAATGTTCATGTAAGGTGGTCAAAAGGTGGGATGACTTGAGATACACTTATGAACCTTTGACACTTTTTGGATTAGATTTCTCATATCATGGTATTTATAGACTAGCACAAGAATAAGAAGGATCATTACCTCAAACTTATCAAATTTACCTTAAATTATGCTGACATGCATTGAAAAAGGAAGAATTTTATGACCTTATCCTATGGTGGCTAAAATTTGGCTAACATATTTTGTAACCTCCCAGGGATGCTTTCTTGCTAATCATGTAATACTAGTTACCTTTTCCATCAATTTTTTTATGGAGTCACTTTCCTGTAAATTAAGACATAATATTTACTTGAACAAGATGACATACTGAAACAACTCCCAATATGCAATACATAAAAGATAACACACAAAAAACCAAAATAAAAGAAGAAAAAACACACACATGTGCTAATAAATCACTTAGGGAAAATAAGGTATAAATAATCATTATACATAACTAACCTCCACATATTTTTTCCTCCAGGATCAAATGGAAAGATCTTGAGATCATCATGACACCATGGAATCAGATTGTCACATGTTGATTGGATTACAATCAAGCATTGTTCATAGAGTGGGGGCTTCCACCTGTATTTGGAAATGTTATCATTTTCATGGTTTCCATGACTAGACATCATACTTTATTGCTTTATTACCTTGTCTATGAGTTGGCCATGTGATTCAAGGACCAAATCATACTCATTATAAACATGGATGCTTGGCACATACAATCTCATTATTGCCTCATCAATAGGTTTCTCCTGATCAAAATAAATAATTTTAAATATATCTTGTGCATGGTTATAAGAATGGATTCAAGGAGAGATGTACCTTTATTATTAATAAATTGAGACCAATATAACTCAGATTATTTGTCCAAGAGTGAATAAGACTCTACAAACTAATTGATAAATTGATATACTTTATTGAGTACATCAAACAAGTCATCATTAGGTGGAATCACCTTTTGGAATATTGGAATAGAGGAATTATCTCTTTCTTTCACATTGACTTGCTTGCCAATGTTGTATTCTTCTATTTTGATCAATATATACTCTCCTTGCAAAAGAGTGAAACCTGATCCAATCACCTCAAATAAGTCTTCAAACTTCCTTTCATTAGATTTGAAGTCAATTAGGTCCTATTATATCACATTAAACCTCTCTTTGAATCGATGGAGAGGTTCATTAGCTTGAATAAAATAAGAAGGTTCAAAGCAAAAATTTACCTCAACTTATTCATACTTGGTTGTAACCTCACCCACTAATGCATAGTGATTTTTAACTTGCTCATCACCATCAAACACATGACAATGTGACTAATCCATTTGGTTATTTATGGAATTTTGAAAACCTGCCTATGATTATAGCATTATTAACTCATCGAGGCTTGCCTTATCATCATATCTAAAGATTTATTTGCCTCCATCTTCACCAAGTGTCATTATAATTGTAATTTATTCATGACATACACTTAAAGTATCATATTAATAACCTTATTTGGAGTGATATTCAAATGAAATTTGACTATTTTCCTCAAGGAAGGGTTTCTCATCTTCACAAACTAGTTTTGAGCTCCCATAATCAAAGATCTTGTCTCTCTCTTCCCTCCATTCACCAATGAATCACTCAAATTTTGATTTTTTTGCCATTTATCTCTCTCCACAAGTACTTCATTATTCATTATCTTTTTAATTGATTTACAACATGGTAAAGTCTTATGTTTCTCAAGCTTTTCAACAAGGATTTATTGTTTGCCTTGGATTTTTTTATTGAATTGACTTCCAAAATAGGAAGGCTTTAGGCTCATAAAGAGGGTAGGGTAGGGATTGAATAGATTTAAGTTCTTTGTTCTCAATTACCCAATCTAAACTTGTTTCACTTTTTTTTATCTCATGAATTCACCACTTGATTCCAACTTGGAATCTTAAAAGACTTATGGGGCAGTTCTTGAGGATGAGAAATGGAGTTTTATGCCAATATAGCTTCATTAATGTCTCTCCAAGTAGAAATCAAACTATCTAATTATGGTTTATTTTAATTCTCAACCCTCTCAAGAATAACCTCTTTCCTCTTTTGAATATTATCTTGGATTTATTTCCATGATGGGAAGGCTTGGTGAGTCTATAAAGGACCTAGGATGATTTTAATCTCACTTGACTCGATGTATTGAAGAAGAATGGGTGGTACAAAAGAGGACAGAGGTGGTATAGGATAAGGCACATGATTATGACAACATTGAACTTGTTTCCCTTCATGAGATATTATCTAGTACTTTATGCAATGAATTACTCCACCTATGTCCATCATGTCACTAGTGAGTCTTTGCCAATTTTATCTCTCAATAGGTTCCCCCCTATCTTTATCAGTTGTAATGGGTCTCTCCAGTTCAAAATGATATGACTAGGAACACTTTGACCATACTCCTTTTGTGTATTAAGCCTTATCATATACCTTTTATAGCCTAAGAGTGTTTGCTTGAAGCTTGAGATGGAATGATTTTAAATATGACTATGTTGACTAGGGGTAGGATGGTCTTAAAAAGTTTGATTATAGGGATAAAAAGGATGTCAAAGAGGTGAACTATTTTGGTAAGACTGTCGAGGAAAAAGAGGGTAGTACTGTTGATATCAAGGCTAATAAGCACATACTACTAATAAGGGTCAACAAAATACTAACATGGATCAACATGAGTTTGATATGGCTCATCAACTTGTGTAACATATAAATCAACACCAAAATTAGCTATGAAATCTCATGAGAAAGGTATAAATGAAAGAATACTTACTTAAAATGATATGTAGACTGCTACAACTAGATGAATACATTCGTAGTTTCTATTGATGTTTGTTGAAAATCCTACAAATGTTGGTGTATTAAAGGGAAATTATTTATTTGATTGTCAATATTGTCCCACTGAGTGTGACATAACTTTTATAGCTCAAATTTTCACCCTTGAGAGGGTGTTTTAATGCCTTTCAACTTGAGCTATGAAATGGGATTAGTCCTAGGTTGTGGGTGAAGTCAAAGTAGACTAAACCTCTAAATTATAGGCCTATCTCCCATTGATGTATAAATTAGGCTCTAATATTAACCTTCAAAGGAAAAGGGGAAAGAATAATAAGAAATAAAACTAACTAAAGGGGGTGATACACTAAATCCATTTATCACTACAACCTATATGCATGTGCACATGTAGACCATGAGACTAAACTTAACATAAATTACTCCTAATCTGAATCTCTCACATTAA